>JAXIVJ010000122.1:135000-176782 GCA_036785665.1 Chirona hameri | reverse complement strand
TTTCCCGATACTTTCGAGCTTTTTTCTTTGTTTCTTCCGACTTCACATCCTGTCTTTTACGAAAACTGACAACCAAGCCATTGAAAGAAAAGTAGTACTCCAATAAATCATTATTGAAAGCACTGTAGTAGCAATAATACAAACAGCATTGTAGGAGCTACAGTGGCACAATTGATGCAAAAGACAAGATGACGCACGTACGAGATAACTTGTTCCTACATGGATTACCAGAGACTGAAGCCCGATTCAAGAAGATCCCTCCACACAATTAAATGACGGATATCCAAGCAATGACGGATATCCAAGCAGCCCTCACAGCAAATGCAACACTGGATCTTAGATACCAGTGGATCCCTGGGTGAATTAAGCAACAGATATCGGATTACACATGATACCGTGATAAGCAGATCACAACATACAATCAGTGGTGAATCTAGGATCCCAGCAGATCTCACGACAATATGCAACTGAATATCTCGGATGTTTGGGTTAAATCTAGCAACAGATTTCGAATCACACAGTATCCTGTTATACACACACCAGAACAACGGAAGTAACATGCACCTCAGGCCTCAGCAGACTTACGGTACAAAATAATACAGCCCTCTCGATTCTGCTAGTACCTGAGAAGTTGACAACAAAACGACATGAACAAAACAAGAGAAAAACATGACATGAGTGAATGAGCGCAACTGTCCAGTCTATTCACTACAGCCTATACACTAGTTTGCACTGTGCGTGGTGCCAGCACTTCCTCGCTCCTCACCGTGCCCGAGACTCGGCGCGTCGGGCCCTGTTGATGTTGCCCATCCTGATAAATGTCCGGACGCGGGCGAAGGAGGCGCGAATCTTGGAATGGACGCGTGGGAACTTGTCCTGGAGGACCACGACAAAGTCCTTGATGCCACGGACATTCGGCTTAAGCCATCGGGCTCCAGAGCGTGGTGAGCACAGAAACCGCCTCCACCTCCTTGAAGGTGGCGTAGAATGTCTCCGTGGGCACCGTCAGGTCGCCGATACTGACGACCCTGGTCCACAGGGCCTGCAGAGGCACCGACTCGGCCGAGACGGACAATGGTACACAGAGGGAGCGGTCGACGGGCCTCTTCCTCGCGATGTAGCCGGCGACGTAGGCCATGGCGCTCTCTGTCGCGGACACACCGGTGACCGTGTCCCGCGCGGCCGACGACGCAGCAGGGCGGCATGCTGCTGACTGGGACGCCTCCGCATGGTGAAGCAGGTCGCCACATCCCTCAGGTCGTCCATGTCCTCCCCGTTATCGCCGTCTGTTTTCGCTGTCGTCACCTCCTCCACCGGTCCGGTGAACTCCAGCAGGTCTGCCGTCAGTTCGGAGGTGCCGGTTGCCTCCACCTCCAGCACCTGATCCAGCTGCTCCTCCAGATCACCAGTCTCCGGCTCTGCCGCATGATCACCGTCTCCTGCAGACGGGACTTACGCCTCGCTGTATGACGAACAGGAGGGTAAGCAGGCGAATCCTTGCCCTCGCTTCAGTCGGTGTGGGGTTCTGGTTGGAGCCTCCCGGGCCTCTCACCATGCCGAACCACCCCTTCCAGCCTGTCTGCGTGAGCCGGCGAGTCAGGACGAACACATCACCGAACTCTGCCTGGAGGTCCTTGAACAGGCCACGCACCGACCGGATGCTGATGACCATCCCTCTCTGGAACGGGTACATGCACCGTGCGGTACCGACACGCATCAGTGTGGCCTCCGTCACAGTGGCTGTGATAGCCCTCTCTTGTTCATCGCTGCCACGGTAACCTCTCCGTCTCCGCAGACCTTTTGTGTCGCCTGGGTAGCTGGCGTTGAGGACATCCGTCGCTTCGTCCACGACACGAAGGAACCTCGCCTCCTCTTCTTTGCCCGCGATGTGCCGCTGCAAGACGCCTGGCAGTCGAGGCGCTCAGGAGTTGGAGACACAAACCATGCAGGTAACCTATAAAAAATAATAATTAGACACCAATAGAGATGGTGAATGGATGGCAGCAGACGCTCAGTGGAGCCCAGAAGGAACTTGTGACAAGTTATATAGAACTTATTGGTCACTTTTAGGTCACACCAATATTGAGGTCATCACACTGCAGACTGGTTATTGAATATTGATTCAACCTTTTTTGGAACGATTCAACCACAATTCATTTTGGAACCTGAATGATTCAATCACCGCTTGATTCATGGATACACATTTGATAATTGCTTCTTTCCGATTCAAAGAATCAAAAACATATTTTAATCGATTCACGCTTAATTCAACATTTAAATGTATGTTGTATTTACGTCCAAGCATTACAAATGGAAACATACACATAAATGATCATTAAAACATTGTTACAGCAATCATATCATACTCCTGCTAACAAGTGCCAGCTCTACTTCTGCGACAAAGTAGGTGCAGTACAAGTGTTTTGTCAGCAGGCACAGAAATTGGCACATGTGGCAGTGGCACAGTTGAAGCCGGGCTTGTAAACAAAGCAGAGCGCTTGTTCCGGGTTGAAAGCAGCAAACTCTGCCATGGCTATCACAATCAATTTGCTGTATGATAATCTTTTTGGTCTTTGTGCACATGCATTAGAATGTCCTTTCAAGTGGCAAATCTGTGAAGCTCTTTGAAGCAGGATTCCAAGAAATGTTCAGAGCAATTCCTAGGGTCTTTAACCTCTTCTCTTGCTGCCATCTCGTCGAATTAATTGCCACCAAAGATCGGCCACGCACTTTGGGATCACGAGGAAGACGGTGGTAGCCACTAGCCAGTCCCCAAATGATTTGAATTACCCTTCTCCCTACTATTGGTACAGCCAGGCACAACACAGTAGGGCATAGCCGGATAAAAACAGTGAATTGAAAATGGAAGAGATCAAGCTGTGCTTGCGACGTTTAAGACTGTATTGATATCAAAAACAGTAGAGTGGCTCGGCCTCACGCTGCACATACCGCCGTCCGCCCCGCTCAGCTTCCGACTGCCGGCCGCCGGCTCCCGTATTGAGAAAACAGACACTGCTGCTGTAGCGCACGTGCGCTGCACGCCGGAGGCACCTGCGGTCCGCTGAACCACACCTCCCCCTGATCATGAGGATCACTCGCACCCCTACACAACAATCTCGCCGCGGAGGCCGGCGGCGGCGCTGACTCCGACGAGGAGCCACGGCGGGGAATCTGACACCGTGCTGTCGCCACTGTGGCGCATCACACAAGTCCGACTGATCAGCAGTCGGATGGGGGCACAGGAACAGACTCCCATCACGTACAGCGGGTCATCACTGTCATCGTCAGGTGCAGGACTCTGAGGTGGCTGCTCACTGTTCCTGGCGTCGCAGTCCCCCTACGTGGCGCGGCATGCCGTCCACTTCCCACGACCTGCGGGGAGACCACGGCCGTGACGGTACCCCGCCCAGACGGCTCCGTACACCGCGTCCCGCGGCGCCTCACCCACACCGCGTCACCGACTGCGTGCACGCCCAGCTCCACCGCAGTGAGCTCCATCGCCCCGGCCTCGGCGCACTCCACCGTCCCAGATGGAGCGGCTGCCAGGCGCACACAGTCACGTGGCTCATAGCGATGCACTCCGCAGAACGGTGCGCTGCCGGCCCCTTCGCCATCGCGCGGCGTCACATTATATAAGTGCACTGCCTCGGCGATGGCACACCGTTTCCGAGCGGCGATAACTTTCACCGTTCGGTGACTCCGCTCGATCACTCCGTTTCCGCTCGGGGCATGCGCCGCCCGGAACCTCACCGTCACCCCCCAGCGAGCGGTGAGGACGGCGAACGGTCGGCCGCGGAAGACCGGATCGTTGTCACATAGGAGCTCCACCGGGGCCCCCCGCTCATAAATATTTCCCTCAAGCCGCTGACGATGCTCGAGCTATCCTGTCGACGCAGTGACCGCCACACAGCGAACCGCGACGGTCCACAGTCAATCACGCTGAGGTACGACTGACCCTCGTGGTGTGTAACGTCAATGGCTAGTCTCCACCATGTTTGTGGCACCGCTAGTGACCCGTGCCGCCACTTGACTGGGGCCGGGTCGATCGCTCGGCACACATCGCAATTCGCCACCACAGCGCGCACTTGCGCTCGGGTCACATGACCGATACACCGGCGAGCAAAGTACAGCGTCCTTCGAACACCCGGGTGACCGGCTCGCTTGTGTACTTCGGCAATGCTCTCCGCACCGACGGCGGCTGCACTCACAGCTGGCGGCTCACAGACGGCGGCCGCACTCACAGTTGGCGGCACACCGATGGCGGCTGCACTCACAGCTGGCAGCTCACAGGCGGCGGCCGCACTCACAGTTGGCGGCACACCGATGGCGGCTGCACTCACTGCTGGCAGCTCACAGGCGGCGGCCGCGCTCACAGCCGGCGGCTTATCGCGAAGCCACTCCTTGGGCACGCGCGTCAGCGCGTCGGAGCGGTTCTCCGCCGATCGCACGAGCGCCACAGACAAGTTTGAGCTGCAGCTCGCTGACCAGCTGACGGATGATCTCGACGCGACGCCGGATTAACAGCTCGCCGTGCGCCTTGGTACGGAGGCGCGCGCGACCACTGATCGCGTCATCAATCCAGCGGGACACCGTCACCGAGTCCGTGCGGAGGTCAATTGTCCGCGCACCCCAGGCGACGGCCAGGCTTACACCTCGGATGGCCGCATCCAGCTCGGCCATGTTGATATGCATGGCCTCATCGCGCCTGAGCCAGCACGCATCCTCGATGACGTCACCGCCTGACGTCTCCAGGACAACCCCCGTGGCCAGCGAGCTCGCGTCAGTCCAGACGACTACACCATCGCCCTCCACGCACCATACGCCTCGAGCTGGATCGTCACTGACTAGGCGACTCGCAACGCTGTCCATCTGCGCACGCAGCGCCGCCTCCTCGGTGACGTCATCCCAACCCTGCGTCAGCTCGTTCACGCGCCGCTTGATCCATGCCACCGCGGGCCCGGAGCCATCCGCACACGGGCAAATGGGCCACCAGTCGCCCACACCACGCGAACACGGTTCGGCGAGTCACACGCGCTGGCGGCGCGTCCACAGCGTTGTCCCCGCACCCCACCGCAACTCTCCGTCATCTGCCTGGACTCGCAGGCCCAGGAGCCGGGCTCCGCTGGCCGCTCGCTCCGGCGGCTTGCACGCCAGACCGTACTTGGCGAAGTGTTGCACTACACTCTCGGCACTGGCGACATCCTCGTTGACAAGCAAGTCGTCCACATACGCCAGCACCGCCCGCTCTATCGCTGGGTCCTGTGACAACACAGCACGGACGACCGCCTTCATAAACCAGCGGAGCCACGTTCAGCCCGAATCCCAGCCTGGTCAGACAGTAACGCTGACCGCGCACCACCACTGTCTGAAAAGGCCACAGCTGCTGCTCCACACGTAGCTGAAGGTAGGCCTTCTTCAGATCTACGACGGCGACGCGCGATCCGTGCTTCCGCCACTTGCGCAACTGGTCTGCGCACACGTCGGAGTCCGCGGTGTGAGCAGTGACGTGGCTGTTGAGCTCACGATAGTCGAGCACTGGTCTCACTTTGGCCTTGTTTCTCTGCTGCACCGCCATCAACGGCACCAGTCCGCGTGGCGGCCCGTGCTGCGCCTCGTCGTAGGGCACCAGCCAACCGCTGGCGATCCACTCGTCCAGCTCCTCGTCAAACTCTTGACGCGCGGCTGGCGGCACGGCGTACTGCTCGACCCTGTTGCCGAGACACTCGGGCCCCCCACCGTCCGCCCACTTCCACGCCACTGTCCATGCTCGTTCCGCCGCGTCAAACCGCGCTCTAAAGTCAGCCGCATCCACCTCGAGCGGCGGGCACACCGCAGCACCACAGAAGCGTACATCAGTCGGTGACTGCACGCTGACGCCTCCCAGGGTGGAGATGCCGGAAATGCCGAGTACCATCTCGACCCCCATCGGGCCGCTCATCCACCACCAGCACATCAAGTGTGGCCCGCCGGCCGGCCGGGCGTCTCCACACTGACGCTGCCCGACACCGCTGCACCGGAACGGTTCTCCACTGATCGTGGTCACCACGATCTGCCGCTGGCGCCAGCGCTCACAACATGGCGCGTACACAATCGTGTCCGTGCAGCCGGTGTCCACTAGCGCGCGACACTGCCGACCGTCCACTCGCAGTTCGACCACGGGCAGGGCGCCGCTCAGTGCTGCACCGGAGACGACGCCGGCGCTGGCACGCCATCTCCTGCACCGTTTCCCGACTGCTGGGGACAGGAGACGGAGATGTGGCCCAGCTCTCCACAGTTCCAGCAGCGTCGTGGCCACCGTGATCCCCGTGTCGGCTGGTCTCGTGACGGATGACTCGGTGGCGGCTGCCGCGATGCGCCCCGTCACGCGGTGGCGCCTGGGCTCGCCTCCCCGCGGCCACTGCCGTAACACGCTCGTCACTGAGCACGGCGCGGGCGCGTGACAGGACGCTGGCCAAGTCCAGTCTCTCGGCTCTGGACCCCAGCACGGATGGTCTGTCGCACCGACTCCGGCAGCCCAGCGATGAACGCGCAGACGAGTGCTCGCTCCGGGATACCGCCAAATAGCACTGCGAGACGCCGAAGGTCGGCCAAGAATACATCGGCGGACTCGCCCACCCTGAGGTGGCGGCTAGTGAAGGCCTCGTACGCCGCGTGCTGGTCTAGGGCGAACGCGTCGTACAGCGCGTCGCGCGTGGCCTCCAGAGAGCTGCGACTGGCGACCGGCATCTGCGACCACACTGCAAATGCGCGCCAGTAAGGCGCAGCGGAAGCACCGTCTCTGCGGCGACACCACGGAGCGCACACAGCATCTTGGCCCGCTCAAAACCACTCAACGACGTCTGCCGACCCGTCGTATTCGGGCAATCAGCCGAGCGTCAAAAGCGGGACGCTGTGCGGCGGCCATTACCACTCCAGGACTGGCGATCGCCTCCATTGCTCCAGGGCTGGCGGCGGCCTCCACTGCTCCAGGGCTCACGACAGCCTCCACTGCTCCAGGGCTCACGACAGCCTCCACTGCTCCAGGGCTCACGACAGCCTCCACTGCTCAGGGCTCACGACAGCCTCCACTGCTCCAGGGCTCACGACAGCCTCCACTGCTCCAGGGCTCACGACAGCCTCCACTGCTCCAGGGCTCGCAACGGTCTCCATTAAGGCCGAAATAGCTTGTGCTTGCGACGTTTAAAGACTGTATTGATATCAAAAACAGTAGAGTGGCTCGGGGCCTCACGCTGCACATACCGCCGTCCGCCCCGCTCAGCTTCCGACTGCCGGCCGCCGGCTCCCGTATTGAGAAAACAGACACTGCTGCTGTAGCGCACGTGCGCTGCACGCCGGAGGCACCTGCGGTCCGCTGAACCACACAAGCTCTACCTGACAACTTAACAGTTAAAAACTTTACAGCGCCTTACGTACCCACAGTCTACAGAAGCTAGCGACAAATATGAATAATCTGCAATGCATTTCGATTGCTTCATTTACTCTAAGAGTAAGCAATCGTAATATCTGCGCGGCTTTCGCTCCTCGGTAAAGCTACCACATGTTTAGATGGAACTAAAGAAACTAGTATATAGTAGTGAATCTAGTACTTTTCTAGTAGTATCCTAAATAAATCATACTAAAATCCGTTCCACCCGTCCTCTATGACCCTGGTATAAGAGATTGGATTCGCGGACCTGCCTTGATGCTAAGTGGTACACAGAAAACAATGAAAAGCTTACAAGTACTAACTGTACATTGATTAATGCAAATGTCAATACAAAGTAGTGTGTAAAATAAGAATGACAAACAATGGTAAAGGTACCTTATATATGCAGGCAATAATTAACCAAGCACCCAAGCAAGTACTTAAAAGAATGGAAGATGCAAACAATTTAACTGATGCTGATGCCACAAGTGTAATACCTTGAGATGGATGCTGGAATTTTTTTTTAGAAAGATTGCATCAATTCTGAGCTTCGGTTTGGTGCCTGAACTAAAGTTATCTTTATTATATGATGCATCATAATCTTTCTCCACAAAGTGCTCAGAGCAGACATAATAATTTTCGCCATTAAACAGGTCTGCCCTGGCACACTTGTTCACCCCTGCTGCCCAGATTATCTTCTCTTTAGGGAAAGCGAAAGAAAGCGAGATCCATTTCCTTGCGCTTATGCTTCTTGCGAGCCCACGATCCACAGTTGACATAGCACAATGTGACGGCATGTTTAACTTGTGGACTGTGGTGTAATCTGAAAAGGGATAAAAAAATGCATCCACAATTACAATTTAGATACACTAGACACAACCATAATTATCAATATCTTAAGGGTAAACAACCTACTATCAAGTATCCATTCAAGGGGTTCCACTTTCCATCCATCACAGCTAGTAACATACCTACCTATTGTCTTCATAAGACTGGGAAACCAATCTGGTAGAAACCTATAGATTGTACAGAAATTGAACAGAAAGCATTGGCCAGGTATTATATATATAAACCAGTGAGTGCACAGTGTCAGGAAAGTGTCCGTTTCTCCATTTTTCTGAACTTGGAAGTTTTGTTCTGTGGAAACTTTGACTGTAAAGAATTATTTTGTTTAGTCTGCGGGTGAAAATGCTGATGAGCATACAAAATAGACTGAGATTTGACTTTCCGAACAATGGCCGGAACGTGACAACTTGATGCGACACAAATTGTCAAACAAAAAAATGGTAAGGTGGAACCTCCAAATTCCCAACATCCAACATTTCTGCAGTGATTTTGGGAAGGAAAACTGGTACTGTTCCACAAATAAACAAAAAACTGTTAAAACCTCCCAAAAAGTTGTTGCTTATTCAGGTTACAACCCCGCCACCGATACCATCGTCATCGGGGCCA
This sequence comes from Chirona hameri, assembly GCA_036785665.1. Taxonomy (NCBI): domain Eukaryota; kingdom Metazoa; phylum Arthropoda; class Thecostraca; order Balanomorpha; family Balanidae; genus Chirona; species Chirona hameri. The sequence continues at coordinate 167,925 of JAXIVJ010000122.1, read as the reverse complement.
TGGATGATAACCCTGGGGTTGGGACACTAAAAACACGTTATGCAAAAGACGGCAGTACTTTAGACTGAAACTTGAGCCCAGTTTCCCATATACGCATGTGGGGTGGGTCACGACCCCCCCCTGGGCCCCCCGGATGTTAAAAACTGGGGGGTCCGGGGGTCCAATACAAAAAATGAAAACTGGGTGGGGGCCCTCTTGAGCAGAAGAAAGCGAACGGTCATAGGTCAGAATGCGCCCTACACATGTCAAAATGGTGGTTTATAAACCGGCATGAATTGGCATGAATTGGCATGAATAACTTGTATTAGTTGATCATATGGCAGTAATTGTAACACCATCGTCTTTTCTTGTCAAGACGCTTCGAAACATATTAATGGTGACCTGGTTAGGTCAACTTCAAAATTTGACCTCTTGGTGATGGGACTCGACAAGGCAAACACAGCACCAGGGTGTCATTCGCACGTATCTAACTTTATTGTATCAAGAGTTATTGGCAAAAGTGCTGGTGATCTCAGATGACCTCAGCTGACATTGCAGAGGTCACTAAGCAACAACTGTACAAAGGTCATCCACAGGGCCTATTTTAAGGGAAAACCACTGGGGGGGCAAAACATTTTTGGGGCATCTTTTTGGGGGAAAAAGGTACCCCATTTTTTTATTCCGCGGAGTTGGGCCGGTCACCTTATTTTGGTATTCTAGCTTAAGAAATAACTTTTCGAATTCACAACAAAAAAAAATGTTGACATTTTTCCGAGAAAAAAAATTGGGGGGTCAAAAAACAAAGAATCACAAATCCGATATAGCCATTTCGAAGAGAATGTCATTTCCTTTCTTTAAACGTTTTTTATTTGCAATTCACTTTGAACCACTATTTTTACAATTTGTCAAATATTTATTGTTTTTCCACCAAAAATGTCATGACATGACATCATTAAAACGCTATTATCTCCCACAATACTACATTAATTTAATTGAAATTGGGTGAGAACACGTAGAATTGATGCAGTATCAGGCATTGAAAGTTTCACATTGATATCTATCACAGTTTTAAAGTTATTGAGAAAATCCGGGAGGGGGCAGAATCTGCCCCCCCCCCCCTCCCAGCAGGGCGCGCGTCACCGGGGCTGCTTGAATTGCATCAGGTGCGCTGTTTTGTCTCTATCATTGAAAGCAAGGGATACATCAAAACTTCAAATTCAATAACTTGAGATTAGAAAAAACTTCCGACTTCATGAAGTTTTCTCCTAAGATCATTGTTTTGCACGTTCAGTGCAGGGAACGCGCAGGGGAGGGGGCAAACTTGTATTGCATGCCCCCCCCCCAAGATTCCTGTGGGGGGGGGGGCATTTGCTTCTGATGTCCGCCCCCTGGATCCGCCAGTGCAGGGGCGTAGCTTCTCCAAACAAGTTGGGGGGGGGGGGCTGAGCTGGAAAAAAAATCGCTTAAAGTAACATCAAAATCCACAAAATACCCGATTTCTCCCCGGATTTGACCCACTTCCTCGTCAAAGTTGGGGGGGGGGAATCCCCAGTTGGGAGAGGGAGGCTGAAGCCCCCCCCCCCCCCCCACCAACTGAATAGGAACCTACACCCCTGCACCAGTGGGGATCCAGGGGGCGGACATACCCTCCGCTTTAGGTTTTTGGAAATCGCGGAAAACGACGCCATTTCGCTCCGCCATTTTTGTTACAACTGCTTGCCTATCAATTGCCCAAATCCTGTTAATTTGTTTACCTCGGGTCTCCCCAGGTCACGTCACAAGTCAAGTCTAGTGATCCCACCTCCAAAAATGTAAGGTCGTGCCGCAGCCACATTGTTTAACTGATCAGTTAGATACTCACAGAATTTAATCAGGCCATAAACACCTACAATTCTGCTATTTCAGATGATTTTACATCGGTGACCTAAGGTGAATTCTATTTTGTGACCTCCCAATTATAAGTCATTGGGGGAAACATGAAAATGCATATAAATCCAAAGGAAATGGCTAAATTTGGACAATTTTCACCGGGGTCCCGCATCTTTTGCAAAATACAGAATAAAAGATCCAGAGGCGGATCTACGGTTGGGCAAAATGGGCAATTGCCCCCCCCCCCCCCCCAAACCGCCTGAAATCGGCGCAAGATTGACACATTTCCTGATATAGAAGAAAAGCTAAGCAACCTTTACTAAGGAAAGTTGGCTTTAAATCAGCTATCAATGCATAAGCAACCCAAATCCGATGCGTTTTCAGAATTGTGTGAGACTTTTTTTAATCCCCCCCCCCAAAAAAACGTTCTGGATCCGCCAATGCAAAGATCCATGTGGTATTTTTATCCTGTGACCTCCACGAGGTAAAAATCTATTCACTCTGAGGTCATTCCGCATTCGTCATTTTTCTTCCATAACTTTTTTTACCGAACCAGTAAGGCGCCGTAGTTGAACCAGTAACCAGTAAGGCGCCGTACGTGAAGGAAATGTATGGTGGCTTCCAACTCGATCAGGGAAGTAGTTTCTGAGATACAAATACGTGGTGCACACGTGCGCACGTGCAGAAGCACCCCACCCCTGACTTGTGGGAAAGTGGCGACTGAGGGATCCCTAACCACACACCAAATTTGAACACAATCTCGGCTCAGCAGTTGTTCCCACCCACTCAAAATTGTGTGGCGACGTTCCTGATCCAACAACCCCCGATCTCCCCCACTCTGCCGCTAATGAGCAATTCTTCAAAGAATATTGAAATTCGAGATATTCCGGAAATAATTTAACCCGGCATTGACTGGGGTCCCAGCAGTACGCCATTGACTGGGGAGGGGGGGGGGCGTTAAACGCCCCCTGGTTATCTTCCAAACCAATGATCGCAGTGAGACGCGCAAGGCGGCAATCGAAAGCTCTCAATGAGACAAATCTAAAGCATGCTCACAAATGTCAAAGTAAGGTCAAATGTCAGGTCACGGTCAGGTCAAAGGTCAAAATCGGCGTATTTGAATTTATGGGCCATACTTTCCATCCAAAGCCTTCGATTGCGACCAGTTTCACCCCAAGTGCTGCCAAAGATATGATACATATCCCGCATGAGCTAAAGTGAGATTGTTGGCCAAGGTTAAGGTCAATGCCAGGTCACAAAAGGTCAATATGCTCACTATATCTACGAAAGTCATGCAACACATGTTTTATGAGTTATTTTCGACGTATAATTCGATAGTGATAGTCATTTTACCACCTGAATTAATTTACGTGAAGTAAATGTCAATTTCAGGTCAAGTTCAGGTTATCGAAGGTCAAAATTTTAAATTGTTAAATCTAAACAAAAAAGGCATGTTGCTAGACCAGTTTTGTCTCAGAAATACAGTGGCGGCATTTATTTGTCTGTATCTAGTCCATAAAAGCCAAACAACGCAATTTCAAAATATGACGTCATAAGTTACCCATACTTTATATGTCATGTCAGTCGAAAATGGATATATCAGTTTGAATTTGGCATGGTAGTTACCTAGGTATGGTTCTCTGACATATCTTCCGGTTTTTGAATATTTGAGAAAATTTTGATTTTGTGATAATTTCCCCCCCCCCCCAAAAAAAAGTTTTTTTTTAGTTTTTGGGGTAAAAAACTAAAAATATCATAAATCCGAGACCAGTTTTTAGCCGTTGCAATTTTCTATCTTTTGGCGTTTTTAGATTGCATTTTGCTTCAAATGTGGCATTTGTATGGCTTGGCAAAGTTTAGCTGATTTTTGTGTACAACTCGTGTGTAGTGACGTCACTAAATTCGCTATAACTCGAGAAAAAAAAAATCGACAAATTTTTATTTATTTTTGCATACAAGAATCAAAAATGATTTATAAGAAGGTACCCGAAGTTTCACGTTGATAGCGCTATTAGTTTTTCAGCTATTGCGAAAATTAATGAGGGGGGGGGGCGTTAACCGCCCCCCCCAGTCAATGGCGGGTTAAAGATACTTATTTTGGCTGGGAAATACTAACACTTAGGAATATCATGACATTTGCATTGGATTTGTATACATTTATCACCAGGTAAGCATATTTTATTTTAATTGAATACCTATCAAGCGAAAAATGACATGGGAATACTGAAATCAGGGTGGGCAACATTCCTTGACTGGGGGGGGGGGGGCAAAACGGCTCACTGGGGGGCATTTGCCCCCCAGTTAACATGTTAAAATAGGCCCTGGTCATCCAGAATAATCCGCGCCCGACTAGGGGAGGTTGAACACCCCCACCCCCTGCGGTTTTTCCAGATTACGTAAAAATGGCGGCGCATAGCGCCGCCAAATTTTGCATACCTTAACATTGATCTTTTTCACGCATTTTCATTAAGTGTGAGATTCGTGTCAGGTCAAGTCAGGTCACCAGTTCAGGTCAAGTGACACCACCTCCAAAACGTTTGCGGTCGTGTCATGACCACAGTTTTTCAGGGATCGATATGAAACTTTTAGGCTTGCATGAGGCCATCAGTGTCTACAAAACGTTTATCTCGGAATTTTGATGTCGGTGACCTAAGGTCAGGTCAATTTCGTGACCTCCCCATTATAAGTAAATGTAGAAATACTCAAAGGCTTCCTATTTCGAGGATAGGCATGATATCAGTCCAATTCCTTCTGGATAATGGTATAATCGGGCATTCTTGATGATCCAAGTGCAAATTGTGTTCAGTGGCTCCTAAGGGGTCATTTGGGATCATCCGAGGTCACCATCACTTTTGTGTCAATAACTATCGACATAATGAAGACAGAGAAGTGAAACCGGTACCAATGTGTTTACCTCGTCGAGACACGTCTCTCAATATGCAAGATGACCTACTTGTGTCACCACCTGACCTTGACCTGAGGTCAAATTGTGAAGTTGACGTAACAAGGTCACCATGTACATCATTCGAAGCACCATGATATGACAAACACGATGGCGTGCCATGTATTGCGGTATATTTATTAAGTACAAAGTTATTAGCGAATGTTTTTTTCCAAAAATCAGCATTTTTGACTTTTATGACCTCTGAAGCCTAAACCATTGAGGGAGGGGGAGGGAGTTCAAACACTCCCCCGACCCCCCCCCCCCCCCCCCCCCCCCCCCCCCCAGTCGGGCGTGGAAAATCCAGAGGCCCAGTGGTGCGCAAGATAAGCTAAAATAACATGATTCTGAAAGAATTGCCCGGATAAAATGCATATTCTCTGAATAGGAAGCATTTTTATTTTTCTCCATCTACTTATAATGGGGAGGTCACGGAATTGACCTGACCTTAGGTCACCAATAACAAATTTGAGATAAACGAATTGTAGGTATACTTTGAACTTATGAAATCCTGCAAGTTTCAAATCTCTCGGACAAACACTGACTTTGGCACGACCACAAACATTTTATGGAGTTAGGTCACTTGACGTAACCTGTTGACTTGACCTGAGATGACCCGAAATAAAAAAATGTACACCATGTGGGTAATTATGAAACAGCTGTGCCAAACTTGGTGGCGCTGCGCGCCGTCATTTTCCCGGAATTTATTAAATACCGGAGGGGAGGGAGGGGGCGGAAATTAATCCCCCGGCAGTACGCGTGTTAAGTCAATATCGGTGATATGAGCGATTTGTCGATTTGATTGTCGATTTGTGTTGATCATGTCGATTTGTCGTCGAGCGACATGAGCGACTCCTCGATAGATTTGTCGTGGAATGCTCCGTATGAGAAATAACACAGAACAAATAATATTTTCCAGTGATATTTAATCCTCTCTGAAAACGAGGAGGAAATACGAACTACCCGTGAACTACTTTCAAACCACTAATACTTTTAGCAACAGACGTCAAACAGATATTGACACAAATATGGGTACGGGTTCCCGCTGTCTGTTTATGCTGTATAGTGTATATACTCGGCGCAGACGCCGCTCACGTCAGCCGCGCGTGACGTACCATTCGTCTCCTACGAGGAAAGTAAAATGTCAGTGATTTCCCACGACACGGTCTGCATAGGCGACGAGTTACGCACCGTACCTCGGAGGGGTCACAGACGATCACATTTAAAGGGCATGGTAATTTAAAGGTTATGGAAGTTTACGAGTTATGGAAATAGCCGTTTTCACGAAGGATTATTGTGCTGAAAAGTTTCTGAAAGATTCTGAAAGTTTTGGAAAACTACGCAACTTTAACATACGATTTTTGGCTAGAAATGTCCCTAAAAATGTTGTAATATGTTGGTAAGAATACAATATGTTAACAATTGCGGTTTGGTGGTAATAAGCAAGATAAGTATTGATAGAATCTTCCTGAAACTTTTAGGAAGAGTCTAGCAATACTTGCTTATTACCACCAAACCGCAATTTTGACAACATATTTTATTCTTACCAACAGATAACAAAATTATGAGGGACATTTCTAGCCAAAAATCGCATGTAAAAGTTGTGTAGTTTTCAAAACTTTCAGAATCTTTCAGAAACTTTTCAGCGCAATAATCCTTCGTGAAAACGGCCAATATAAAGGTTAAGTTCTGCTGGTTGTCAACGATTATGTGTTGCTGGTGTAAATATGCCCAGTTTGCGTCAGCAGTCTTCATGTTCAATGGCTGGTTTTCCACCGGGTAAACATGGTACTCTTCAGTCAGTTTTGGACGGTGGTAATAGCGTAGCAAAGGTCAAAAGTCCCGTCACTCAAACATTCACGATTCATGTCCGTGACCTTTTGTAGGCCAACAAATTCCTATGAAATATCGCAAAAAAAAATAACGCCTGCGGTGCAAAATAAATAAGTGGGCACAAAACTGAACACCCATATTTCAATATATGTATAGCAAATAGTACAATTTACACATCTTTCTTGTCTTTCATCACGAACTTGTATGTCGGCACACTTCTCTGCTCTACAGCACATTTTAATTTTTAGAATGAACTCTGTAAATTGCCCCACAGCCCCTGCCTTTCCACCCTAATCCCACGGACCGCCGCAAGAGGGGCAGGGAGGGCAAGCTGACACCCCAATCTAGAGTTTTTGATAAATGTAATCCGAATGTTTTATTGGGATGAATTTCCGAGATCAAGACCCACGCTAAGCTAAGCTTGTTGCGCGGGCCTTGACCCCACCATCCGATCGCGCAATTCCAATCATTGTCAGAATTTAGTGGCGAAGTTTATCGTCCAAGACCCAAAGACTGAGGACGGTCCCCCCCGGCTCGCTGGTTCTTAGGCAAACATCTATTTTTTGTCTTCTATGAAATCATAAGAGGGAGCCCTTTCGAAAGAAAAAACAGCGCGACAATAGTTAAGGGCCCTATCAGGGATGGCAAAGGCCCCCCAAAACCGACATATGCCACTAAGGCCTAGGAAGGGCCTGAAAGAAAACCAGCCACTTTCATAATGTGATTTTTGACTGAGATATGAGAAAAGAATTGCAATATGCGCCATGAGATTTGACAGTTTGGAAGGCCATGTCGAGAAATCACTTACAGCATACCATAGCGTAGGAACAGGGGGGGGGGGGGGCGGAACTCATTTCCACCTAATTTCCCCCCCCCCTCATTTTTTCTTCTAAAATATTTATTTTGCTTGTTGAGAAAAAAGAGAAAAAAGACCCCGACGCGAAGAGCCCAAATCTGCCAATAAATCTTCCATAAGGGGTCGGGTTTCTCTCAACGAGATGAAAATTGCACTGCCAACTCCCCCCCCCCCCCACACACACACACTTTTCGTGACGTTCCTACATCCCTGTAGCATACTCTGTTTGGTTGTAAAGTTTCTCCTGCCGAATATAATGGACGTTTTGTCCTGTCATTCAGCGATGTGTCGAAAAATTCAGCGCTATGTCAAATAGCTTCATAAGGAAGCATGTGTTAAAAGAGCAGGGTTACTGGACCAGCGAACGAACACTTCCCCACGGACAATATTATGCTAGTTGTGTAAGCAACGATGAGAAAATAATTGCATTTGTACTTATTAACTTTATGAATAATTATTTTATCAAGTAGTTCGAAGTCAAGTAATTATCAATAAGTTCGAACTTTTAGTTCATTTTTTTTTTCTTTAGAAGCACATAATGTCATAACAATATGCGCCACTTTCGAAATTTGCTCCACTTCTCGCAATCTATACTAAATGTGCGAGTCTGTGTTTATGAAATGTAATTATGTAATTGTAAATATTATGTATAATTGATGCCCAAACAGCTGTGCCAAATTTGGCGGCGCTGTGCGCCGCCGTTTTTTCCGCTATTCTCGAAACACCTCGAGGTGTTGAGGGGGTCATCCGCCCCCCTGATCAGGGGGGGATGACCCCCTCCACACCAGACTGGTTATTGATTCACCTTTTTTAGAAGGATTCAATCACGATTCATTTTGGAATATGAATCATTCAGTCACCGTTTGATTCATGGATAACTATTTTGAGAAATTATTCTTTCCGATTCAAAGAATAAAAGCATTTTTATCAAATCACGTTAGACTCACCATTGAAATAGCATTACACAGTATGTTGTATTCGATCAGCCTTGTTGTGTAGAAACGCGTATACAAAATTACGCAAAAATTACTGGTATACGCATTACAAAATTTATTCCGCCACTGGCGAAAAATTTGTTCCGTGAACTTAGATCGTGGAACCACTTTTCTGACACTGTGAGTGCATCTTGTGAAAAGTTAAAGTATGGTCAAACATTAAAGGAAATAGTTCACCTTCAACATTAGTTTTAAATTGAGATAGCTGTTTTGTAGCCCATGTTGGGAAACCCCTATCTGCAAGTTTTCTTGACTGAAAAAGACTCTCCAGCCGAAGATATTTGACTTTTTTTGCGAAGGAATTCGGCGCATATATGATATACCGTACCGTCTGAAAGTGCCAGCACTGCCATGGAGCATGCGCAGACCAATAACGCACACCATAACATTAATGATTTACGACCTTCTGTCCTGAATTGGCGCGATGTAGGACCATTTTTGAAAATAAAAAAAAAACTATTCAAAAATATAATAAAATCGTGTTCTGAAAAAAAATCCGAAGGTGAACTATTTCCTTTAAGATAAGTCGAACCATGGTGAGAAATGTACCAACCTCCTTCACATCCTGATCCACATCACATTAGTCTTCGGTTCGGGAGGCATCTAAACTAGTCTTGTCAAAAGGCACCATCGAAGTTAAGTTCCGGGAGCCAGGATCGTTAAATTACTGTTGAATCATTCCTATCAGATATAAGTAACTTTCAGGATCACACTAAAAAAACAGCACCTAAATAAAACATCGCCCAAAGTCCTAGCAAACCCTACCCAGATTACCACAATCTTACGAATGGCCGCAGTTTTGTTTACGTTTTGAGGCTCCCGGCGCTCGGCCCAAGTGACGCCCAGTGACGTCACTCAAGGGTCGCGGCTAGCAAATCGGGCTTCCCTATGGCCCACAACACAGGTGAAACCCCCTGGGGAGACGGAGTTGGACAGCGACCGACGGCGGACCTGTGTGTGTGCGCACAGTAAATACAGTCACTTGGGACCGGAGCACGTTGTGTACCGCGGGACGAACTGGGACCCAGCAGTAACCCAGGCGCGGGTATACAATACCTGGCGACGAGGACAATTCGGACTGGAAAGTGGTGAAGTGGTTTGCGCGCCGCACGTGGTCGGGAGTGCCGGGATTCGGTCGGAGGATCGAGTTCGCTGGATCGCGAGGGTGAAGGACACTCGTGGGGACTCTTGCGATGTGGGTGGCAGTTTCGCCGGATACCCAGGTTTCGTGGCATCGAGTCGGGGCCAGCGGGCCGGTTGTGAGTTCCACGTGGTCGGTGAGGGCGGCGTTTCGGCGCCATCTTGACGGAAACGCGTCGCCAGCGCCGTGGTGCGGAGCGGCGAGGAAGCTGTAGGTGAATGTGGGTCACATGATCGTCAGCTGGTGGCGCGCGGGACGTGGCGCGGCAGGGACAATCAGTGACGAGTGACAACAAACATGGCGGCGGCCATGCTTCCGTGTGTCGAACGCTTCGTGATGGGTGAAGATTTCTAACCGGTGGCTAACTAGCGTGGACTTGTACATGGACGCTATGGAGGTCAGCAGTGGGGTGCGGAAAAAGGCGATCCTGTTGCATCTCATTGGCCCGGACCTCCAGCAAGTGTACAGCACACTACCTGAGCCGGTAGAAGTCGGCAGCGAATATGAGTTGTGTAAGGCGAAACTCAAGGCCTACCTCGCTCCGGCTCGGAATACCATCGCAGAAAGATTGGCCTTCCAAGGTGTGAAGATGGAGGCCGGCGAGAAGTTTGATAAGTATCTGGCACGTCTGCGGATAGCAGCCAACCGCTGCGGTTTCCCAGCGCAGTCAGTGGACCAGGACATCCGCAACCAGTGCCTGGCAGGCACGAGGGGTAAGATGCAGGAGAGGCTTCTGCAGCGGGCTGCAGAGAAGGGAGACACCCTCACCCTGCAAGATGTGGTGGCTGTAGCGACAGGTATGGAGCGAACGCAGGCCCTCATTGACCAAATGAGAGGCCCTGAAGCGGGAGAGGTGCAGCTGGTGCAGGGAAGCACTAGGCAGTTCACCTGTTTCAAGTGTGGCAAACCCGGGCACATCAAGGCCGAATGTCGCTCAGAGACAAAAGCCTAAGACCAGCGGAAAACCGAGGCGGGAGCCAGTGTGCTTCAGGTGCAGACAGCCAGGGCACCTGAAGAGGTACTGCCGAAACGCCAGCAGCTCTCGCTCGGTGCAGGAGGTCACTGACCTGGAGACACGCCAGGAAATATGGCACCTGCAGGTCGGCAAAGTGGCGGAGGCGGCAGAGCAGATCAATGCACCGGAGGTCCAGGTACAGGTGAATGGCTGTGAGATGAAGTTTCTGATAGATACAGGAAGCCCAGTGAGCATCATCGGCTCTGGGACTCCTGTCCCAGGCCTGAAGCTCAACAAGTCCAAGCTAGTGCTGACCTCCTTCACCGGACACACAATCCCAATCAAAGGGAAGGTGAAGTGAAGGTGCAGCATGGGGCAGTCACCAAGTCCCTGAAGATTGTGGTGGCAGACCTGCCAAAGTCTGTCAACCTGTTGGGCCGCATGTGGATTGCAGCTATCGGCCTGACCTCGCACGCAGTGCTACAGGTGAAGGGTGGCCGGAAGCTGGAAGAGGTGCTGGCGAAACACCAGGAGGGTGTTCAGTGAAAAACTGGGGAAGGTGCCCATCAAGATCAGCCTGAAGCTGAAGGAAGGAGCCCAGCCTGTGTACAGGAAGGCAAGACCAGTCCCGTTCGCACTGCAGCCCCAGGTGGACAAAGAGCTGGACCGTTGGGTCAGAGAGGGTGTGGCCGAGAAGATGGAACCTGGTACCTTCTCTGGGTGGGGAACACCTCTAGTGCCCATACCGAAGCAGGACGGGGTGCGGCTGTGTGCAGACTACCGGATCACTGTCAACCAGCAGCTGGAGCCGGTAAAACATCCTCTGAGGTCCCCTGAAGAGCTCTTCGCCAGCATCAGGGGCAAGAGGTTCGCGAAACTTGACTGCAAGAGCGCATACCAGCAGTGTGAGCTGACTGAGGAGTCCAAGGACCTGACAACTGTGACGACACAGCGAGGCTCCTACAGGATGAACCGCCTGCCCTTCGGCATCGCCACCTGTGGGGCACTGTTCCAATCCGTCATTGACCAGGTGACTGACGGACTGGAAGGCACAGTGTGCTACCTGGACGACCTGTTGGTGACAGCAGAGTCAGCGGATCAGCTGGTGGAACGGCTGGACCAGGTGCTGGAGTGACTGGAGACCAATGGAATGCGTCTTGAACAGGTCGAAGTGCGTGTTTGACGCCCAGGAGGTCACGTACCTGGGGTGGACAATCACGCCGACGGAGCTGAAGCCGCTGGAAGAGAAAACCAAGGCGGTGAAGGCGGCGCCAGAACCGAACAATGTCACCGAGCTGAAATCGTTCATCGGGGCAGTCAGCTACTAACAGAGGCTGCTGCCAGGTCTGGCAACTGTCCTGGCACCGCTGTACGCGTTGCTGAAGAAGGGCACGCCGTGGCGCTGGACAGCGGAATGCTCGGCGGCGGTGATCAGAGTGAAGCAGATGCTGTCGTCTTCGCCGGTCCTGATGAGGTACGACCCCTCGCTACCTCTGAAGCTGATCACCGACGCGAGCTCAACTGGGCTAGGTGCAGCCCTGTTCCAGGGGACGCCGGACGGGCTGGAGCGGCCCGTGAGCTACGCGTCCAGGACCCTGACTCCAACGGAGCGGAAGTACGCTCAGGTGGAGAAGGAGGCAGCTGGAGTCTCCTTCGGCATCCGTCGCTTCCATCAGTTTCTGTTCGGGAGGCCGTTCACCCTGGTGGTGGACAACAGGGCGCTGTCCAGGATCCTGAGTCCGGACAGAGAGCTGCCATCGCTCGCCGCGGCTCGGATGCAGAGGTACGCTCTGCAGCTGGCGGCGTACCAGTACCGGGTGGAGCTCCGCAGGACGGAGGAGATGCGTGTGGCCGACACGCTCTCGCGGATGCCGGTGGCGATCCTGGCGGACGAGCGTGTAGCAGCTGAGGAGAAGGCCGCCAACCGCCAAGGAAGCGTGCTGTTCCTGACAGACAGTGGACCGGCACTGACAGCGAGGGACATCGCAGCCGCCACGCGACGTGACGCAGTACTGTCAAGAGTACTGGCGGCTGTCCGGTCCGGCTGGGAAGCGGTCGTCGATCCGGACCTCGTGCCCTACAAAACGAAGCAGGAGGAGCTGTCCACAGACGCAGACTGCGTGCTGTGGGGAGGTCGTGTGGTGATACCACGGTCGCTCCGCACCCAGGTGAAGAACGAACTGCACGGCAGTCACTTCGGGTGCGTGAGAATGAAGCAGGTGCCCCGACGGTTCGTGTGGTGACCGGGTCTGGATGCCGAGTTGGAGGCCCTGGCCAGGGACTGATCGGCGTGCGCGGCCAAGAGGGCGGAGCCGCGCCACGCTGTCCGTCATCCATGGGAGCCGGCAGGAGGACCGTGGCAGAGAGTCCATGTGGACTTCGCCGGACCTCTCTTCGGACACAGCTATCTGGTGATGATGGACAGTTACAGCAAGTGGCTGGAGGTGGTGGCGATTAAGTCCACTACCGCTGGGCGGACAGTGGCAGTGATGCGCGACATCTTCACTCGACTGGGCCTGCCCACGCAGATCGTCAGCGACAACGGAGCCCAGTTCGCTTGCGAGGAATTCGCCACCTTCATGGCGGCGAACGGCATCAGGCACACGAGGGTGGCACCATATCACCCGTCATCCAACGGGCTGGCGGAGCGAGCCGTGGGCACGTTGAAAAACGGCCTGAAGACGGCAGTGGAGGCAGGAGTCTCCGCGGAGCGGGCGCTGGCGAGGTTCCTGCTGGCGTATCGATCATCGCCACACGCCGTGACGGGGCGGACGCCAGCAGAGCTGCTGTACGGCAGAAACCTGCGGACCCGCCTGAACCTGCTGGTTCCCTGCGCCGACGCCACTCTGCAAGCGGCGCGGGAGCACCAGCATCTGTCGGCCGGAGGCCACGTACGAGAGTTCCAGCTGGGAACAGCAGTGTGGGCTCGCTCTTACGGGGGCCGACAGAAGTGGATTCGCGGCAAGGTGGTCGCACGACCCGGACCAGTCTCCTACGAGGTGGACATTGGGGACGCTGTGTGGTCGCGGCACGTGGACCAGTTGTTGGCGGCGGAAGACAATTCAAACGCGGAGAGAGACGGCTCGGGAAGAGGAGCATCGTCACCCGCGAGCGCCGCGCCTACAACCAGAGGCAGCGGCGCCGTGCCAGTGGGCGGCGGCCGCGCCGTGCCGGTGCGCGGGGGCAACGCTGTGTCGGGGGGCGACGGCGACAGTGCCGTGGCAGCAGTGTCCTAGGGTGGGGAATTTTGGGTGTAAAGCGACACCCTACAAGGAATAATATTCCACTCCTTTTTTTCAAATTTGAAGGGTTATTTTCTACTCTTTTTCACTTTTGTGATTATTTTGCACTCCTTTATTTTAATATGTGAAAAGCCAGGAATTGGATCAAGTTTCGTGTGATAGCAAGACGTGTAAATTCTTGAAAAAGACTCCTTTTGAGGTCAAATTTTCCACTCTTTTTGCTGATTTTCAGTCTGAATTTTTCACTCTGCACCCTGACTCTAAAGCAATCCTAGGACACTGCGTGGCAGTGGGCGGCGGCGGCAGCACCGTGGCAGTGGGCGGCGGCGGCAGCGCCGTGGCAGTGGGCAGCGCCGTGCCGGTGTGCGGGGGCGGCAGCGCCGTGCCGGTGTGCGGGGAGGCAGCGCTGTGCCGGTGTGCGGGGGCGGCAGCGCCGTGCCGGTGTGCGGGGGCGGAAGCGCCGCGTTCGGGGGCGGCGATGGCCGATGGCGACGCTCCTGAGGCTGAGCACGGCAGTTCGGGTGATCCAACGCTGGCGGATGGTGGCGACGCGTCGCGGGACGCTGGTGACGGCGGTGCAGCGACTCCTGAGCCGGCGGCGGGAACCCCGGAGACTGGCGGCAGCAGCGACAGTGCGGCACTCTCCGAGGAACGTGCCAACGACACGCCGATACGACGTTCGCGACGGGTCACGACGAGACCAGAACGCTTCATCGAACGCTATTGAAGTGAACTCGTGGTGTATGTGCGTGTGTAATGTCTGTGCGTGTGCGTACGAATGGTGTATCTGAACCGGGTGGCTGCAGAGTTCAGCGCTATAGGGAGCGTCCCTTTTAAGGAGGGCAGGGTGTGGTGTCGTCAGACCGGTGTACCCTGCCGGTCTCTCACGGTATCTCTCGTCCCCCTAACGGACCCTATGTAGCTGGGAGTTGGTGAGCTGGCCGAGAGATGGCGCGCGGGTATCCAGCCGCCGCCACCCCGATCGGCCTGCGCGCGGGAGTCGTGTTGAGCGGGAGACGGAGTTGGACAGCGACCGACGGCGGACCTGTGTGTGTGCGCGCAGTAAATACAGTCACTTGGAACCGGAGCACGTTGTGTACCGTGGGACGAACTGGGACCCAGCAGTAACCCAGGCGCGGGTATACAATACCTGGGTCACCAAATGACATTGACCTGAGGTCAAATTTTGTAGTTGATCTAACCAGGACACCATTAATATTTTTCGAAGCGCATTGACAAGACAAACGCGATGGTGTCAAAATTATTGCTCTATGTTCAACCGATACAAAGTTATTCACGATTTTTTGTTAAAGAAAATGTCATC
This sequence comes from Chirona hameri, assembly GCA_036785665.1. NCBI lineage: Eukaryota > Metazoa > Arthropoda > Thecostraca > Balanomorpha > Balanidae > Chirona > Chirona hameri. The sequence goes on along the minus strand of JAXIVJ010000122.1, from coordinate 152,790 downwards.
GTAACCTCTGGAGCCTAAACTATTGAGTATTGACCCATGTGAAATCTCTGACTACTTTTAAGCCTGAGTACTCAAGCACTGATGCGTATTCATCAAAAGGATCAGTCTCATTACCTACGCAAATCCCGGACGGTGTCAAAAAACGGTACGCAAAATACGCAAACTTGCAAAAACCGTGCGTACTTTCCGAAACGATCACGGATAGTGGAGCCTGGGCTTAAGGTACAATCCTATTTAAGATTATGTTTACCGGGGATAATTATAATTATGCTGAGGGGGAGACGGTCATACGCTGCCCCGGTCTGTGTGATGGGCGACTGGTGAGACGGCTATACGCTGCCCCGGTCTGGCTGAGGGGTGAAACGGCTATACGCTGCACCGGTCCGGCAGAGGGCGAGACGGCTGTACGCTGCCCTGGTCGGGCTGAGGGGTGAGACGGCCTTACGCTGCCCCGGTCCGGCTGAGGGGCGAGACGGCTGTACGCTGCCCCGGTCCTGCTGAAGGATGAGACGGCCGTACGCTGCCCCGGTCTAGCTGAGGGGTGAGACAGGCATACGCTGCACCGGTCTGGCTGAGGGGCGAGACGGCCACACGCTGCCCCAGTCTGGCTGAAGGGCGAGACGGCCATATTCTGCACCGGTCCCGCTGAGGGGCGAAACGGCCGTATGCTGCCCCGGTCCTGCTGAGGGGTGAGACGGCCGTACGCTGCCCCGATCCGGCTGAATGGCGATACGGCCGTTCGCTGCCCGGGCCCGGCTGAGAGCCGAGACGGCCGTACGCTGCCCCGGTCTGGCTGAGGGGCGAGACGGACATACGCTGCCCCGGTCCGGCTGAGATGCGAGACGGCAGTACGCTGCCCCGGTCCGGCTGAGGGGTGAGACGGCCATACGCTGCCCCGGTCTAGCTGAGGGGCGAGACAGGCATACGCTGCACCGGTCCGGCTGAGGGCGAGACGGCCACACGCTGCCCCGGTCTGACTGCGGAGCGAGACGGCCATGTGCTGCACCGGTCCGGCTGAGGGGCGAGACGGCCGTACGCTGCCCCGGTCTGGCTGAGGGGCAAGACGGACATACGCTGCCCCGGCCCGGCTGATGGGCGAGACGGCCGTTCGCTGCCCCGGTCCGACTGAGGGATGAGACGGCCATACCCTCCCTCAGCCCCGGTCCGGCTGGAGGAGGAGACGGGCATACGCTGCCCTGGTCTGGCTGAGGGGCGAGACGGACATACGCTGCCCCGGTCCGGCTGAAGGAGGAGACGGGCATACGCTGCCCCGGTCTGGCTGAGGGGCACGACGGACATACGCTGCCCCGCCCGGCTGAGGGGCGAGACGGACATACGCTGTTCTAGTCTGGCTGAGAGGTGAGACGGCCATACGTTGTACCTGGAAATGTTGCAAATGGCAGTGTTTTGGCTTAATGTTCAAGATATGCTAAAACACTTTAAAAAACGAAATATTTCCAAATATAGACTTGCAACATAACTTACTTATCTAACGGCGACGACTTCAAATTGCCGCTCTCGTCAACACCCGTCAAAAGACCGCAAAACGCTCGAAAGCGCAGCTGCGGCGGCGGGGCTGGCCACGACTGGACCACAGCACCAGTGACTTCGTCGCTAATGCTGAGCCGCTGCGTAAATGGACGTGTTTAAATCCGTTTCACCCTACATATGATAGTTTGGCGTCTAGACGCCAAATAGAGTATTTGAGTTTTTGTCGAACCCCTTCGATTTCCATTAAAATCCGTGTCCAGATAGAGTTTCAGGCGTAAATGAACGTGGTCAAATCCGTTTTACCCTGCATATGATAGTTTGGCGTCCAAATAGCGTATTTGAGTTGTAAGCCGACCCCTGCGAATTCCATGAAAATCGGTGTCCAGATAGAGTTGCATGCGTAGATGAACTTGGTCGAATCCGTTTCACCATATAATAGTTTTGGCGATAGTTATCATATATATATCATATGATAGTTTGGCGTATAGCTGCCAAATATAGTATTTTAGTGTTGGTCGGACACCTTCGATTTCAATGACAATCGATTTCGAGATAGACTTTCAGGCGTTGATTAACATGGTGAAATCCGTTTCACCCTACATACGATAGTTTGGCGTCTAGACGCCAATAGAGTCCGCCAGCGACAGATTCGAGTTTTGTCGGACCTCTTCGAATTCCAAAACAATCGGTGTCCAGATAGAGTTTGATGTGTAAATTAACATGGTTAAATCCGTTTCACCCTACATATGATAGTGTAAAAGAACCCGGTTAGCTGTCGGCCATGCATATCCTCCAGCATCCCGTCCCTCCGTTACTTTACTCCCATTACGTTTACATGCCCCGCCTGCCACCCGGGTGTATTTAACTAGCAGCCTGTACATGTCGTTCAACGTTCACCGTGGATCAGTTTGGCATTTTTGGCATTTCTCGCTTCCCGGGGAAATATTGAATTCTCCTCAACTCTATATTGGGGCTCAACACACATTCCTTCACAGACTTCCATACTCGCACCTACACAAACAACACACCACCTTGTCACGCTTCCGACACCCACACAACCTCATTATGCACATATACATTCACAGGTATCCACACTCGTTCACAAACAACTCGCCACCTTACCGCATCTCCAGCTCTCTTACACCCACCTTCCACCGTCACAGCGAATCCTCACCACCTTACCGCATCTCCGGTACTCTCACATTCACAATCCACCGTCGCACCCCAATTCTCACCATACGCGTTGCACCACATCCGTCTACGCTCAGACCGCACCTTGCCCATTTATATTTGAATGCGGGACTCCAGAGCGTAGCTCAGATCACGGCGCTCCGCACCGACTGACCTTTATACCTCGAAAGAGCTCTGGACTTAGTGTCGGGACTTCTGCGACACCTGGGTGTCGCAGCGTTAATTTTGATGGGGACAAGAAACCTGAAGATGTCGTCCCGACGAGGCCGCTACGAGAAATGACACGATCTACCGGCACTCGCACCTGAGCTCAGCCGCCAGTCTTTCCCCGCCTGAGGCCACGTGCGGCTCGGCTGGACGGCTCCCAGCCGTTGACCCCCTCAGGCCCGAGCCACTATCACCCCAACGTAGCCTTGGAATTTAGTACGCCACATAATCATCTTACAATACTTTAGCGTCTAGACGCCAATAGCCAGCGACAAATTCGAATTTTGGCGGATCCCTATGAACACCATGGAAATCGGAGTCCAGATAGAGTTTCAGGCGTTAATTAACATGGTCAAATCTGTTTCACCCTATATATGATAGTTTGGCGTCTAGACGTCAATAGAATCCGCCAACGACAGATTCGAATTTTGGCGGACCTCTTCGAATTCCATGAAAATCGATGTCCAGATAGAGTTTTAGGCGTAGATTAACATGGTCGAATCCGTTTCACCTTGCATATGATAGTTTGACATCTAGACGCCAATAGAGTCCGCCAGCGACAGATTCGAATTTTGGCGGACCCCTTCGAATTCCATGAAATCGGTGTCCAGATAGAGTTTCAGGCGTATAATAACATATTCAAATCCGTTTCACCCTACATATGATAGTTTGGTGTCTAGACGCCAAATAGGGTTCGGCCAGCGACATATTCCAGTTTTGGCCGACCCCTTCCATTTCTATGAAAATCGGGTGTCCGGATAGAATTTCAGGCGTAGATTAACATGGTCGAATCCGTTTCTCCGTGCATATGATAGTGTGGCGTCTAGACGCCAATAGAGTTCGCCAGAGGCAGATTAGAATGTTGCCGGACCCCTTTGTATTCCATGAAAATCGGAGTCCAGATAGAGTTTCAGGCGTAGATTAAGGGATATTGCCACCTCGCAGGCCAATATGGAATTTTTGGTGTGTATCGGTCGATTAAGCGTGTCCGATTTCACCTGCAAAATTTGGTTCCCGAAACTCCTCCCATTAGATCAAAAAATACATTTGCACCACTCATGTCTGCCAAGCATTCGTAAAATTGGAGTCGCCACATCACTATTTATAATCACTTTTATGCGGACTGTTATTTTCTTTTGAATATTGCAACACAACATCAGCCATTCCGTCAGTGCACTTTAAAATTAAAAAGCGTATGCAGTTAATTATTATATTTTCAACAACCTTGGCCTCTTTCATAATAAAACAGCAATTAATTGCTATGGCTCGACTTTGGGCCGTAGGAGTTATGTGACCTATACCTTATAAACACAGATAGACTTTTCAAGGTCAAGTCAGCGAATTCTTACGCTTCGCTTTGGGCGGTCGCCAATACCACAGTCAAACTGGATGAGAGCGGCCCATCATGAATCTAGTACTGAGCACAGCTGGGAACAACGTTTTGGAGTCAGAAATAAATACAAAATGATTTGCCGATACCCTGCTTTAGGTGCTGCAGGAGCACGTTTGAGCTTGATGATTGTTGATCCCCACCATTCATTTAAGTTTTTTTTTATAAATCCTCCGGAGGTGGCAATATACCTTTAACATGGTGAAATCCGTTTCACCCTACATATAATAGTTTTGGCCTCTAGGACGCCATAGAGTCGCCAGCGACATATTTGAATTTTGGCGGACCCCTTCGAAATCCATGAAAATCGGTGTCCAGATAGAATTTCAGGCGTAGATTAACATGGTCAAACTTTTTCACCCTACATATGAGAATTTGGCATCTAGACGCCAATCGAGTCCACCATCGACAGATTCGAATTTTGGCGGACCCCTTCAAATTCAATGAAAATCGGGTGTCCAGAGAGCTTCAGGCGTAGATTAGCATGGTTAAAATCCGTTTCACCCTGACTTTATTTATTTTATTTATTTATGTATTTATTTAACATCATCATCGCCGACGGGGTGGTCCATTTATGGGCGAAGTCACACAGATAAAATCACATGCATTCACATACTTAAAAGATCACATTACATGCCTCACCCATAACCAGCTATACCTATAATAAAAAGATAACCTAAAAGATCCTCTATAATACAAAAGCGATGGTAAAAGCTGTTGAATGACACAAATGGATTTAAAACAGAACGCGTGTGTAGCGTAGCGCATGTAGCGTAGCGCACGTAAAACAACACGTAGCGCACATTATACAATTCAACACGATGTGGGTAAACCACACTCACCGCTCGTAGTGTGGTTTACACGGTTTACAGTGTGGTTTACACGGTAGGGCGATCATGTGTTAATCACACACCGGGTGGTAGCGTGGTTTACACAGAAGCGTCGATGGGGGGGGGGGTATATCTCGCCATGGAGATATTTACCGAAACAGTGTGGATCTCACATGCGGTGTGGTATACACATGAGGTGTATATCTCACTTTAGTGAGGTCCACTGGAAAGCATCACCTGTTGTGTAAAAATCGCAATGGCGTGATTTTTACTGAGCAGCTGCAGGCTAGTGTGGGTATCACATGTACGTGGTATACATATGCGGTGTATAGGTCACTTTGGTGAGGTTCAGAGGTCCATAAATGGTGCGATTTGTCGCTCACGACGAATTCTAGGACAATTTATGTCGCACGATGCAAACTCACCGGTAAGGATTGTCACCACCTATCAAGAAAAATACTTTCAGTTAGACGCCTGTATGGGCGTTTCACGAGCGAAGCTGAGCGAAGCAAAATGTGATGCCAAATTTGAAATCAGCGTCACAAAATGTCTAGAAACTACCAGATTCCAAAAGGTCATCTCAGGTCATCGGAGGTCAGTGGCCTCGGTTGACCTGTGAAAGTACATGACCCAGTGCAACATATAATAATGTAAGATGGATGCAAATTCGAAATCTGTGTCACAAAATGTCCTATAAACTGCAATAGGGCAAACAAAAGTAATATCAGGTCATCGGAGGTCACAATCTCAGTGGTCACCTGTTGACACCTGTGCATATGCTCCTGAGCAGCTGACACTCGGAAATTGCACAAGTTACAAGCATCGATACTACGGGACGCCATGTTGCACCTTACATGACCTTGAGAAACAGGTCATAGGTCACGGGTCATGGGGATAGGACTTCTAAAAAATGGAGTATGTGTCAAATTGTTTCAAAAGTAGGGTACTAAAAGTTTCATTGCAATCGGTTGATAAATACGCCGAGTATTTCCGAAAAGGCTTTCATGCGACACTCACTGCGACCACTCACCTTCGCTATAAGCTTGCTACCACTCGCTATAACGCAAGTCATTGGCCGATGCCGGTCCGCTACCGGGCCGGCCTGTCGCGCGGTTTCCCGCATTCTAATTGCCGCCGGCTAGCGTAAAACCTGACAAGTCAGTCAAAAATATAGATATTGCTTTGAAATTCGGCTTGGGCATCGTCCATACTTGGTTCTCCAATATATCTTCCTCGTTTTTGAATATATTTGAAAATTGTGATTTGGTGAATAAAAAAAAACTTTTTTCATCACAAATCAAAATTTGCAGATATATTCAAAAACCGGAAATACATATTGGAAAACCAAGTATGGACGATGCCCAAACCAAATTTCAAAGCAATATCTATATTTTTGACTGACATGTCGGTTTTAAGCTAGGCCGGTGACAATTAGAATGCAGGAAACCGAAAATACGCATACCGGCAGCGAAAAACCGATCACCCCAAAGAAAGCGGCTGCTGATTAACTATGCCCTAAAGGAAATAGTTCACCTTGGATTTTGTTTTACCAAACACGATTTGATTATATTTTTTTAATACAATTTCTTTTTATATTGTCAAAAATGGCTTTATATCGCGCCGATTCAGGACCATAACGTCGTAAATTTGTATTGTTTATCAAAACTATATGCCTACTCTCTGAGGTTAGAGTCCTGACGTCACGCGAATGTAAAAAAATGGTTCAGCCAATCCGATTCGAAAGTAGTCGCGTAAGGATAGACTCGCATTGGAGATGTGCCAACCGGCGGCCGGCGGTTCGTCTGCTAGCACCAGCTGCAAGCTGATTGGCTGATGGTATAGCCTCTGCCCGGATTGGGCTGATGGTACCAGTACAACATTCTTTCGCCAGCACCAGCATTACTTCGCCAAAAAAAAATATATATTCGGCTGGAAAGTCTTTTCAGTCAAGAAAACTTGCAGATAGGGTTTCCCAACACGGCTACAAAACTGGTATCTCAGTTTAAACTAAATGTTGAAGGTGAACTATTTCTTTAAAGGAAATAGTTCACCTTCGGATTTTTTTCAGAACACGGATTTTATTTATATTTGTAATACAGTTTCTTTTTTTTTCTGTTTAAAAATGGTCCCTACATCGCGCCAATTCAGGACAGAAGGTTGTAATTATTGATTTTATGGTGTGCGTTATTGGTCTGCGCATGCTCCATGGCAGTGCTGGCACTTTCAGACGGTACGGTTACATCATATATGCGCCGTATTCCTTCGCAAAAGTCAAATATCTTCGGCTGGAGAGTCTTTCAGCCAAGACAAGTTCCAGATAAGGATTTCTCAACACGGCTACAAAACTGCTATTTCAGTTCAAAACTCATGTTGAAGGTGAACTATTTCCTTTAAGTCTTATACGGCCCCTTCTCAGCGTTGAAAGGCCCTTCCCGAGCGTTGAAATGGCTCATTCAGCCCATTCGCATGTTCAGGGGCCCGTCTGACCCGCCCAGAGGCCCTTTTGGTCTGGTTAGGGCCCCTCTGACCTGCATTTTTTTAGTCGAGTCAATTAAAAAAAGCACTTGAGTCAAGTTGATTCAATACAAAACAGCTCTGAGTCAAGTAGATTCATTTTTGTTTTACCCCACTTGAGGCAAGAGTCGAGTCAGTTCTTCGGCTGTTTGAGTCACTTAGTCGACAAAAAAGTCCGTTACATGTCTGCCCAGGGGCCCTCCAGCCTTCTAAGGAGTTCTTCCGGCTGAACCGACATTGGGCAGAGGCGTCGGACAGAGCTGAACCCGCCATACACGTAGTGTGCGATGTCGAGCGGGGTGGGATGAGCCTGGGGGTGGAGCGTCGGAGCGCCACGTCCAGCTTTTCGACCAGTTCCCTCCCGATCCTGTGTCCGAGTGTACCCAGACAGTGGCCCGACGTTCCCCTACATCTGCCGGCATTCATCAGACGTTTCACCGACCTCTGTCGATGTTACCAATGTTCTTGGACTTATTGCAATTACCCACGTTTCCCAGGCTTCTCCTGACATTCATCAAACAAATGTATCCGAGCTCATCTATATTCATATCGAACTAATCCAAGGTCACACATGCACCGGTCGGCGCGCTTGGCCGGCCGATTGACCCGCCCTAGGTCACGTGACCGCCTGCGGCTGGTGAAGGACGCGACCGGAGTTGGTCAAGTGTGGGAGAGGAGGGAGAGGCGGAGAGAAGCGGAGAGAAGCGAGAGAAGCGGAGAGATGCGGATAGATGCGGAGAGATGCGGAGAGAAGAGACAGAACAGAGAACAGAAGTGAACAGAGTGAACAGAAGAGACAGAAGAGAATGAACAGAAGAGAGAACAGAAGGAGAAGCAGAGGGTGAGAGATGAGAGAAGAGAGAGAGAGAGAGAGAGATAGAGAGAGAGAGAGAGAGAGAGAGAGAGAAGAGTGAGAGAGAGAGAAGTAGGGAAGAGAGAGAGAGAGAGATGAAGAGAGAGAGAGAGAGACGGAGAGAGAGGAGAGAGATGAGAGGAGAGAGAGAAGAGGAGAGAGAGAGTAAGAGAGAGAGAGAGAGGAGAGAGAGAAGAGAGAGAGAGAGAAGATGAGAGTAGAGAGAGACGAGAGTAGAGAGAAGAGAGAGAGAGAGAGAGAAGAGAGAGAGAAGAGAGAGGTGAGAGGAGATGAGAGAGAGGAGAGAGAAACTGGAAGAGAGGAGAGAGGAGAGAGGAGAGTAGAGGAGAGAGGAGTGGAGAGAGGAAGAGAGGAGAGAGGAAGGAGGAGGATATAGAGGAGGAGAGAGAATGAGAAGAGAGAAGAGAGAGGAAGAGAGGAGAGAGGAGAGAGAAGAAGAGAGTAGAGGAGAGAGGAGAGAGGTGCGCCTGATGGCCGGCGCGGCGCCACTATCTGGTGGTGCTCTGCGCCGGAGGCCGGGAGCTCGAGCTGGGTGAGGCGGTGCCGGCACTGCTTAGCCCAGCTGGTGGCCGGCGCGGAGACTCGGCCCGCCGAAGCGGCTGGAGGACGTTGAGCGCGCTTGGCCGGCTGCTGGCGGACGGCGGCGCGGACGAGTCGCCGGCTGTGGAGCCGCTGCGGCCGCGGCTGGCTGCTGTGCTGCTGGCCGAGGTGGCCGGCCGGAGGACCGGGCCTCTGCAAACGGCCGCGCGCTCTCCGTGCTCAAGCTCCTGCCCCCTGGCTGGTGGGCGAGGGCGGAAGCGGCACCCACTGGCGGAGCACCTGGCCAGTCTGGACACGACGGAGGACGCCGCGGTCCAGGCGGCGGCGCTGACCTGTATCGGGGCCGCCGCCGACCGGCACCCCACCCGCCGTGTTGACGGCTCTGGTGCAGCCCGCTGCTGACCCAGCTCAACAGAGGTGCAGTTATCGCCGGGAGAAACCAGGCTGAGCGGCCAGCTGGCGGCGGTGGCGGCCGGCTGTGACCGGGCTGGAGGCGGCGCGCGCCGCCCTGCCTGCTGGTGCGGCAGGTGCGTGTCAGCCGCGTGAGGAGGCCACCGCCAACCCGAGCGCGTGCTGGCCTCAGTGACTGGCATCGTGGAGCGGACGGCCTCTTCCCTTAGCGTGGCAGCGCCGCAGCAAGACATCGTCACCGTGATGCTCGCCAAGCTGGCGCTGAAGAACGGAACCCGCTGACGAGGCGGCGCGCGCTGCCAAGGACGCTGGCCGTTGTGTTCAATAAGCAGCCGATGCCAAGACCGACCATCTGCTCAAGAGGCTCACCAAGTCAATGCCAAGATACAAGATAATACCAAGATGGTCCCACCGTGTTGGCGACCAGAGCCGCGCGAAGCGCGCGCCACCGCAAGCTGGCCCAATGCTGGTACCGTGCTTATGGGGATCGCGCGTTCCGCCATCGGTGTTCCGGCCGTCATCAGGCCACGGCCGCGGCGGCCCGGTGCAGCACATGCGGAGCGACAGCGTGGTGATGGCCCTGGCGGCCACCGCCACCAGCATTGTGTTCGTCTCACAAGACACACAGTCTATCGCCAATAACCCGAGCAGTTGAGGCGCCCACAAAACTCCAAAGCGAGAGTATGCGACATGTAGTTTGTCTTTGCGCACTAATAGATTGCGTGCTGCAGATAAGTGGTGAGGTATGCCGTCTGAAAAAGATTGACATATCCGGTGATTTATCAAACTTGAATTTGACTATGTCGTGAGCGCATTTGCTTGGAGACGAGATGTTTTGAGCTTGTATTTGTGCTCGCACGCATCATGTGCCTTTATTGTTATGTAACAATCGACTCGATGTTTCCACGTGTATGTATGCTTTCGTAAAAGCTGCTGATGTATTTTGTCACTCACGGTTCCAACGTCCGAATATCGGCGACTTATCACCGATATCGGTCATTCGTTTCGTTTGGTTGATATTCGTTTGCGTCATTTGTGTGGGTATGCGCATATGCGTATGTCATATGCGTATGTTTTATGAGTATTTTTATGGGGATAGAAGTGACTGGGGGGCAAAACCTGGTTGAAATAGGCGATGATGCGGCATGTAAATGCGTTATATGTAGTAGGCATGTTACTGTTAGCATATGACAGTATAAGATGTCATGTTCTGGTTATGTTCCTGTGCTGGTTATGTATTGTTCCTTTTCTTTACTGGCGTGCCTATCTTTTGCAAAACAAAATATGATGTCGATGACCTCTCGCCGACGCATGATGGAAATATACGGCAACGGCAAAATTATCTGGATTCTTTGCACCATTCTCAGAAGGTAGAAACTTCTACAGGAAAAGCAGGACCTTTTTAAAGGAAATAGTTCACCTTCAACATGGGATTTTGAACTGAAATAGCAGTTTTGTAGCCCGTGTTGAGAAATTCTTATCTGCAACTTTTCTTGGCTGAAAAGACTCTCCAGCCGAAGATATTTGACTTTTTGGCGAAGGAATGCGGCGCATATATGATATACCGTACCGTCTGGGAGTGCCAGCACTGGTCTGAGCATGCGCAGACCAATAACGCACGCCGTAACATTAATAATTTACGACCTTCTTTCCTGAATTGGCGCGATGTAGGACCATTTTTGAAAAGAAAAAAAGAAACTGTATTAAAAAATATAATAAAATCGTGTTCTGAAAAATTTCTGAAGGTGAACTATTTCCTTTAAAGGAAATAGTTCACCTTCAACATGGGTTTTGAACTGAAATAGCAGTTGTGTAGCCCGTGTTGAGAAATCCTTATCTGGAACTTTTCTTGGCTGCAAAGACTCTCCAGCCGAAGTTATTTGACTTTTCGGCGAAGGAATACGGCGCATATATGATGTACCGTACCGTCTGAAAGTGCCAGCACTGCCATGGAGCATGCGCAGACCAATAACGCACACCATAAAATCAATAATTTACAACCTTCTGTCCTGAATTGGCGCAATGTAGGACCATTTTTAATAAGAAAAAAAGAAACTGTATTAAAAAATATAATAAAATCGTGTTTTGAAAAAAAGTCCGAAGGTGAACTATTTCCTTTAACCGGGAAGGGAAACGCTAACTGGTGGCATCAGCGAAGGCCAAGCTAAAGTATGTGCTTGGAGAGAAATGAGAATATTGCATAAGATGTAATATAATTATGAAGACCGTTCGGAGACTGCGGGTGAAATAGGACTTTCGTCGCAGTAATAAGGGCCCATTCAGATGTCAAACTGAAACAAAATTGTAGGTACAGTGGCTGGACAGTGGCATTCCTGCTTTGATATGTATTGCAACGAAATTATCAAAATCATTTCGTAAAAGGTAAAAGGGACTAAATATGAATAGAGACTACAGACTCGAAAGCAAGGACGGTGTCATATAATCCGTGCGTGTATACTCATGAGAATGACTCATATGAGTGATGACTCATGAGTATGACATGACTCATGAGTATGACATGACTCATGAGTATGACATGACTCATGAGTATGACATGACTCATGAGTATGACATGACTCATGAGTATGACATGACTCATGAGATAAATACATACTATATAATAAATAGTATTGATGTAGGTAAGAAGTTATTTGGACTTGTTAACTTTTCTTTTCACAGAAAGCAATGCTAGCACAAGCCAAATAAATTAATTTAACAACATAGTTTGAATAATGCTTATTTAGCTATTATAATCCACAGTAGTACTCAGGTCGTTAAATACCGCCACTCGGTGGCCTGGGTGGCCACTAAATGTGCAGCTCTACGGCGGCGGCGCGCTCAATCCGAGAAACAGTTTAACCGTACAACAGCTGATTGGAGTTTACGCGTGACCGCCGTGACGTCACCAGACTGGTTATTGATTCAACACTAATTGAATCGATTGGAATCGTTGAATCAAAATTCCTTGAATCAAACAATAATTGATTCACCACCAGATCTTTTGATTCATGAATCGTGATTGAATCAATACCCGCATCAAATCTAGGCTGATTGAATCAAAAGATTTAACGATTCTTAACGATTCAAGTACACTGGTAAATTGTGCAAATACATGCAGTCCCAGTGGCTACATAAATTCACCACATATATTTACATGTTGAATCAAACGTGAATCGATTAAAATATTTGTTTTGATTCTTTGAATCGGAAAGAATCAATTCTCAATTTTTTACCCCGTGAATCGAACGGTGATTGAATCATTCAGATTCCAAAATGAATCATGATTGAATCGTTCCCAAAAAGCTGAATCAATAACCAGCCTGGACGTCACAGGTTGTCGCCCCCGTGACTATAACTAACAGGGTATCATAAGTGCCACCGATTCATAAGTGCCACAGCTTATAAGGGCACTTGTGAACCCTGGGCACTTATGAACTCTGGGCACTTGTGAACCCTGGGCACTTATGAACTGTGGAACTTATAAACTGTGGCACTTATGAATCTATGGCACTTATGAACGGTCCCCTATACGCAGTACTGGAACTTTGGAAGTCAGCCCCCACCAGTAAGAGTTGGCAGTACTCTGGTGTTTGGGCGTTAAAAACCTACTACACCTTAGGGTTCCCATGTTAAATCGATGACTTTCAGACAAGGCTGGCTCGTAAGTCGTAACCTATGGTACATATTTTAAATCCAACTTCTCTTACAGATAGCTACAAGCCGTAGCTACAACGTTTCGATTTACCATTTTTCGATATTCCAGGCGTAAAGGGGTTAAATGGGCTTGGGGGTTAACAAATGTCGGAAAGACCTCCGACCGCTTCCAAATGCTACTACAGGTACTAAAATATACACTACTTCGACTACTACTTCGCATATTCGCTGGAGTTAAATTCGACAAATAAAGATATGTTCTATGTAAATAGAAGTTATTGATGACAAATAATAACTTTAATTTATAATACACAAAAAAATTACGATACAAATTATATCTTGTCTAATTCATTTGGGCGTTGCATTCTTTACTGTTCTATTATATTAGTACTCTGGTTCTACCCGTTGTTTTATTTACCCTGCTGGAAGTCGTCTTCGCAATAGTCAGCTGAAAGCATTACGATTATGGCGCAATGGCTTTTAAGCACTGTGAGGTTCCCTCTTGTTGTTTACTGTTGTGGCAAAGAGTCGTACAAGACATGGCGGCTGCGGGTGTGATTCGACTTTGTCAGCGATTATTTTAAGATTGAAAGGTGAGAATGATTATTTTATTGTTTTTTATTTTGCATTTTTTTTAGATCCATGGTTGCATTTGCTTCAGTTTCTCATTATGGCTTCATTGTTCAGTGGTACGTTTTGCGACGTTTATGGTGCGTGGATTGCTTATATACATAATAATATTTGTTTTCAAGTAGCTTTTCAATGTTTTTCATCTAATTTAACCCCTATTCAATCAAGTGAGTTTTTGTTACCTGTTCATAATCTTATACCCTTTATTTTGTATGCTAAAGCTTGCCTATATTTCAGGGTGGATGTGTCAAGGACAATGTCAATGTCAATGTTGTGGTGATTCCTTTTTCAATATTGCCCTTTTCTCTTTAATTTGTTGATAGTATTATATATAATGTCAATAATTAAATGTACATGTTCTATATTCTATACTGTTAGCATAAAAGTAGAACAAATATCTCAAATTGAAATATGGCTAACTCAACCTTACCTTACATCAGGGGTGTAGGGAGAATTTTGCCCAGGGGGGGGGGGCAAATGGGATCAGAGGGCCTCTTGTAGCCAAGGGGACCCACATCATTAAAGCAGTACAGTATGTTGCAGGGTCCTAGGATTGCTTTGGAGCTGGAGTGCGGAGGGAAAAGTATGGCTAAAAATAAACATAAAGAGTTGACAATTCAACCCCCCCAAAAATATGAAATTGGCTTTATCAATGTCTGATTACCTGCTCACCAGAATAGTTATTACCTATTCCAATTTGTACATGTCTTTTCCTCCACAGGCTGTCCCATCATTACATTCATGAATCAGTATCAGGATTCCAATTATCCAATCCATTTAAAAATAAGGGGTGGAAAAATCACAGTAAAACTCAGGAAAAAGAGTGGAAAAATAGTATCCATAGGGTGTCATGTTCTACCCAAATTTCCCATTGCTAGGACACTGGTATGTTGTATGTTGTAAAACAACAACAAATAAGTTTTCAACAACCAAAACAAAGTGTATTTTTTATTTTTGGAAGTCAAAAGCACAAAATTATGGAAATCTGAGATAAACATTTTTAATATTGTCATTTCCTTTCTTTCGCCATTTTGTATTTGCAATTTTCTTCAAAACTTTAACTTCTACAATTTTTCAAACGTTTATTGTTTTTCCACCAAAAATTACATGACATGACATGATTTAAACGTCATTATCTCCTGAAGTACCCCACCATTTTCATTGAAATGTTGTGATAAGACATATAATTTATGCAGCATAAGGTACTGAAGGATTGACATTGATATTCAATCCTTGTTTTCAACTTAATTTAGAAAATCTGAGAGGGGGAAGGCAAGATTCTGCCATCTCCAGTGGGGCGCAGGTTAATGTAAATATTATCCAGAATCTTCTTCATTTCCGATTCAGGAATCAACACAGTATGTTCATGCCGATTGTGCAAATGTACAATGAAGTTAACAAAATCTCTACAAAATAACGAAATAACATGCTCCTTATACCTTGATTTACAGATAGCTTTGGATACAGTTTGCTTAGCAATTCTCTTGAAAAAATATACCCCATTGTGGTACGAGGGTTTTCTACAACACAATAGTCATATATTAATAAGAGGCTTAAAATGGAAATAATAGATGTGGTTGCATCTAAGAAACAAATTATGAATATTGGCATCCTACAGGGTTCAATTGTAGGTCTTTTTATTTATTCTCTATATTAATGACATCAGCAATACACCAGACATAGGTACAGGGACCCGCAGTTGTTATGGTACACACTAAGGTCCAGCTTATTTGCTCCTATAGTGTATGTTTGACTGTGAATTAAGAAACGACCATATATGCATTCAAACAGCATTACTGAGAGCTTCAAATTGATATATTGACTTATTGGCTCACCTTATCCATTGGCTGCTTTTAAGAAAAAATCCGATTTTAGAGCTTTGCAGTGTTAAAAACGGATTTTGCTTAAAACCAGCCAATGGATAAGGCGAGCCAATGCGTCAATATATCAATTTGAAGCTCTCAGTAATGCAGTTTGAATGCATATATGGTCGTTTCTTAAAGGGACACTGTCTCTTTAAAGTAAAATTGAATATGTTAAAGAGCAATCACATCTGACTAACACTATGAAGTCCGTTTTTCGAAATTTGCGCCCAGTCGCCTAATATCATCGTTCAAAGTTTGGTTTTCTTCCAGCAAATGACCTTAACGGGTCTGGTCACCACTACACACCAAAATGAATTAATTGCAGCATTGTGCAACATTTGTAAATAGTGATATTTTTGCTTAAAGGGAGTGTGCCTACTGTTTTGAAATGTTAAAAATATTTTTCATACGGTAAGTAGCTGTTGGTTTGATTGTTGTATATGATGAAATTCACATCTGGAGCCCCTTTAGTTGAATTTTCACTTATATTGTTTTTTTGTGTATTTTTTGTTTCGATATCTATAAAACGATTGCCACTATGGTGATGTTATGTAAAACGGCGCACATAAGACAATACAATTACGGTCGCATCATGCAAGATAGAAAGACGAGTTTTGCACAGCACGTTCTTGCCACTGTGAACTTTATTATGTGCAAGTTTCGTAGCTCTAAATTGATATCTTCTTCAAAAAATGGCCATCGGCCATCATTGAAACGGCCATCATCTAAAAACATGATGGCCGTCCAGTTTCTGTTCGGCTGCTGCTATCAGCGTGCACAAACTGTTTTGCTGAATTACTATTGGCCGGCGCTAACAATATGCTAGCAGTTTAATCGATAGTCGCAGTGCTTCTAGTAGCGGAAGCCCTCTGGAGTCTACCCGATAACTTTTTGCTCCCAAGCAAATTCCTGGAGTCTTTGAATATCTCAGCAACTAGGGTGAATCTGGAGAAATGAAGTAATGGTTCAATTCAGAAAATTGTGTTCTATAGACCAGTGTCAATAACCCCAACTAAGCGATGTGAGTAGGCACACTCCCTTTAAGCATTCTGTCAAAATTTGTAATGTCAGAAAACATGTCATGTCTTATGCCAGATTTAAGCCCAATAATTGGATAAAAGTAGAGATTAATTCCAAAGGGATTTTGATTCCGACCTAGTTTTTTTGTTGTGTGGCAACAACTCAAGTGTGCCAGATTCGTTTCATGTAGTTAACAGGAACCACAATGTATAAGTGCTTTGCCGCCTCATCCAATTGTTGCAATAGCGTCAGCTGACAGTTGGTCAGATGCAGTTAACTGGAACAAACGCTTCCATAATCCATATATGTAGTGGTGCGTAGAAATCGTAAGCAATTTTTAGATTTGTATGAAAAATGAAATAAATGATTGTTTTTGCATTTGTGCTGCTTGGGTAAGCATTTGAGGACAATTAAAAATCACAAGTAGTCCTTAGGACTCGTTTAAGCCGTTTTGTTTTGCGATATCATCTGATATAGGCAATGTCCCTTTAATTCATTGTCAAACTACACTAGAGGAGAAAGAAGCTGGACCTTAGTGTGTACCATAGTAACTGCGGGGGCATACCTTTTACTTATTTGCTGATATACAGCAATTTGTATTCAAGCTAGAAATGTTGAGCTGCAAATAAAGATTAATGAATTAATTTAACAACAAAAAATTAATGAGTTCCATGTAAATATATTATCATTAAATGCATCAAAGACAAATTACCAAATTGATTCAAGATCAGTGATATGACAAGATTTTTATGAATTTGTATACATAGTATTAAATGATACACCAATCATGAGAAAACCATGTATTAAATACTTAGGAGTTCTTGTAGATGAAAATGGTCAATGGAATAGTCGTATACAGTATACACCTATATATAGTGTAATATGTGTGATAAGCCATAATATATAGGAGTTATCGGAATATCCAAGCTTGATTTATCCTTACAGCAACTTATATTGAAGTACATACAATGCATTCATTCCGCCCATCTAAATTATTGTGCAGTGATCTGGATTCTGGGGTACAAAGTATGACACTAACATTTAAAAGGCTTTGATAGTGTGGAAACTATCGATTTGTCCGCCCCTGTAGCTCAGTGGGAGAGCACTGGGCTTCTGACCTTTCCTGGTAGTGGCAGCCTGAGTTAGTCAAAGTAAAAGCCTACATTATCAAAG
>JAXIVJ010000122.1:0-130000 GCA_036785665.1 Chirona hameri | reverse complement strand
GCCGGTGCCGGTGCCGGTGCCGGTGACGGTGATGCTGTAGGAGGTGGTGATGTGGGTAGTGTGATGTGTGATGTATCATGTTGTCATATCTTTAGCCCATTAGTGATAACTGAAAATACATTGGCACCTAAACTGATCGCCATATACATATTTTTACATTGTTAGTGTGTGAATTAAAGGATAATGATATTCAATGAGATGATGGTTTAAGAATGAGACAACCAGGGTGCCTATGTGTTAAGGTCTGATGCCACTGAGGCAATAATGTGTGCTAGGTAAAGTGCTGGTGTGTCAATGGCTGGACAATGGCTGGACAATGGCTGGACAATGGCTGGACAATGGCTGGATGGATTGGCTGGACAAACAGAAACATTGTGTTGGTGCCAAATGGAAGTGGGTGCCAAATGACCTGCAGAGTTTGCATGATCCTATGATACTATTGCCACAATTTGATCTTCTGAGTGTTGAACAAATCTGGGAGGAACATCATTCCTAGGTGTCAATTGTCCACTAAAAACAATATTGCTGTATCCATTGGCATAAGTACCTATCTGTGCATTGCGTCATTGTTATCCATGCATGCATTTTCCTTTGTTTCACCTGTTGTCGGTTATTTGTCTCCACATCTGATGAGTAGCAATGACAATGTTTCTCGGCACATCTTCACAAACTTGAAGTTTCTGAAAGGGGAGATGCCACAGCATCTGTGGACTCGCCCTCATTCTGCAATCATTCTTTTTCACATCGAGATTCACGGAGTACTGTCTGACCATGGACGAATTTGAACTAATTAATTAATTAATTAATTAAGATAACCGTTAGTTGGGTACACCGTCACTGTCGAACAAAGCCTTGGCGATAACAGAGACGAAACGTGCCGACTGGAAAGTACGGGAAAAATCCGCCCGTGGTGGGATTCGAACCGGCGACTCTGACCGCGTCTCTCCCACAGTGTAAGAGCGCCAACAGCCCGTTCGCCATCCCTACGACAATAGAGTGTTGCCGTGACCGGAATCACTGCAACCGAGGGCTGATGCCCATGTACGTGGCTCGGACGGACGACGACGACCTGACCAGCGAGTATGTCGGGTACGTGCAGACAGGTCAGGTCAGGTTACCAGCCTGACGACGACCTGACCAGCGAGTATGTCGGGTACGTGCAGACAGGTCAGGTCAGGTTACCAGCCTGACGACGACCTGACCAGCGAGTATGTCGGGTACGTGCAGACAGGTCAGGTCAGGTTACCAGCCTGACGACGACCTGACCAGCGAGTATGTCGGGTACGTGCAGACAGGTCAGGTCAGGTTACCAGCCTGGCGACGACCTGACCAGCGAGTATGTCGGGTACGTGCAGACAGGTCAGGTCAGGTTACCAGCCTGACGACCTGACCAGCTAGTATGTCGGGTACGTGGCAGACAGGTCAGGTCAGGTTACCAGCCTGACGACGACCTGACCAGCGAGTATGTTGGGTACGTGCAGACAGGTCAGGTCAGGTTACCAGCCTGACGACGACCTGACCAGCGAGTATGTCGGGTACGTGGAGACAGGTCAGGTCAGGTCAGGTTACCAGCCTGACGACGACCTGACCAGCGAGTATGTCGGGTACGTGGAGACAGATCAGGTCAGGTCAGGTTACCAGCCTGGCGACGACCTGACGAGCGAGTATGTCGGGTACGTGGAGACAGGTCAGGTCAGGTCAGGTTACCAGCCTGACGACGACCTGACCAGCGAGTATGTCGGGTACGTGCAGACAGGTCAGGTCAGGTTACCAGCCTGGCGACGACCTGACCAGCGAGTATGTCGGGTACGTGCAGACAGGTCAGGTCAGGTTACCAGCCTGACGACGACCTGACCAGCGAGTATGTCGGGTACGTGGAGACAGGTCAGGTCAGGTCAGGTTACCAGCCTGGCGACGACCTGACCAGCGAGTATGTTGGGTACGTGCAGACAGGTCAGGTCAGGTTACCAGCCTGGCGACGACCTGACGAGCGAGTATGTCGGGTACGTGGCAGACAGGTCAGGTCAGGTTACCAGCCTGGCGACGACCTGACCAGCGAGTATGTCGGGTACGTGCAGACAGGTCAGGTCAGGTCAGGTTACCAGCCTGACGACGACCTGACCAGCGAGGAAATCATCACCACATTACCGAATCATCACCACATAAGGTGTTGGCGTCGCTGGGATTGATGGTGGGGACTCTCCTGGTCACCTTCTAATTGGTGGCGATATATAATTATAATCAGAGCCAATGAGTCCATTGTGGATGGCCTTAATACACACATGTTGTTGATATTCTGATTGTTTCGGCTGGTTCTAGTTTTGTTCTCTAAGCTGATGGTGATATTGGACTCTGCTATTCTGACTCTCCCGTGGCAGGTATGTCTGGTCATTGTGATCGTGTCATTCCGACTCTCCCGTGGCAGGTATGTCTGGTCATTGTGATCGTGTCATTCTGCCTCTGCCGTGGCAGGTATGTCTGGTCATTGTGATCGTGTCATTCTGCCTCTCCCGTGGCAGGTATGTCTGGTCATTGTGATCGTGTCATTCTGCCTCTCCCGTGGCAGGTATGTCTGGTCATTGTCATCGTGTCATTCTGCCTCTCCCGTGGCAGGTATGTCTGGTCATTGTCATCGTGTCACTCTGACTCTCCCGTGGCAGGTATGTCTGGTCATTGTGATCGTGTCATTCTGACTCTCCCGTGGCAGGTATGTCTGGTCATTGTGATCGTGTCATTCTGCCTCTGCCGTGGCAGGTATGTCTGGTCATTGTGATCGTGTCACTCTGCCTCTGCCGTGGCAGGTATGTCTGGTCATTGTGATCGTGTCATTCTGCCTCTCCCGTGGCAGGTATGTCTGGTCATTGTGATCGTGTCATTCTGCCTCTCCCGTGGCAGGTATGTCTGGTCATTGTGATCGTGTCACTCTGACTCTCCCGTGGCAGGTATGTCTGGTCATTGTGATCGTGTCATTCTGACTCTCCCGTGGCAGGTATGTCTGGTCATTGTCGTGTCATTCTGCCTCTCCCGTGGCAGGTATGTCTGGTCATTGTCATCGTGTCACTCTGACTCTCCCGTGGCAGGTATGTCTGGTCATTGTCATCGTGTCATTCTACCTCTGCCGTGGCAGGTATGTCTGGTCATTGTGATCGTGTCATTCCGACTCTCCCGTGGCAGGTATGACGCGGCGGCCGTCTACCAGATGGCTCTGCTCGTCTCCGTCACGCTCTGTCTGGTCATTGTCATAGTGGTCGTCGCCTGGATGTACCTCAGGTGAGGCGCCCTGCGCGGTCCGTGTCGACTAGGAACATCCCCCCGCGGTAGGTACCCGATAAAGTTAGTTTGGCAGCCAGGAGTAGATTCCCGAACCTGGAAATGGCAGTACGCCTACGGGGAAAAAAGATGCTCGCTGTCTTTAATTTGCTTTCAATGTGTACACATATGTCGCCTTGCTGTTCACTAGGTTATAGTGTGGTAAATCGTGGAACAAGGGCGCCAATAACCCGAGCAGACGAGGCGCCCAGAAACTCTGAATCATCATTCAGTCGTGCGAGACTTGGCCCGCTTCTGTCATGTCACGTATGCATAGACAACGTGCATTGCCACCTGCTGCCCTCGGCGACCTGATAAAACATGTCACTCTCTGGTCATGTATCAGGCCCTCTTGACACCCCCCCCCCCGCCCCTGTGCCAGGTACCGTAAACATCTGGAGGAGCAGCGTGACTCGGCCGGCTCCACCCCGGACTTCTGACCCCTCTGACACCCCTGTGACACCCCTGTGACACCCCTGTGACACCCCTGTGACACCCCTGTGACACCCCTGTGACACCCCTGTGACACCCCTGTGACACCCCTGTGACACCCCTCTGACACCCCTCTGACACCCCTCTGACACCCCTGTGACACCCCTCTGAAACCCCTGTGACACCCCTCTGACACCCCTCTGACACCCCTGTGACACCCCTGCGACACCCCTGCGACACCCCTGTGACACCCCTGTGACACCCCTGTGACACCCCTGTGACACCCCTGTGACACCCCTGTGACACCCCTGTGACACCCCTGTGACACCCCTGTGACACCCCTGTGACACCCCTGTGACACCCCTGTGACACCCCTGTGACACCCCTGTGACACCCCTGTGACACCCCTGTGACACCCCTGTGACACCCCTCTGACACCCCTCTGACACCCCTCTGACACCCCTCTGACACCCCTCTGACACCCCTCTGACACCCCTCTGACACCCCTGTGACACCCGCCCCTGTGCCAGGTACCGTAAACGTCTGGAGGAGCAGCGTGACTCGGCCGGCTCCACCCCGGACTTCTGACCCCTCTGACACCCCTGTGACACCCCTGTGACACCCCTGTGACACCCCTGTGACACCCCTGTGACACCCCTGTGACACCCCTGTGACACCCCTGTGACACTCCTGTGACACCCCTGTGGCACCCCTGTGACACCCCTGTGACACCCCTCTGACACCCCTGTGACACCCCTGTGACACCCCTCTGACACCCCTCTGACACCCCTCTGACACCCTCTGACACCCCTGTGACACCCCGCCCCTGTGCCAGGTACCGTAAACGTCTGGAGGAGCAGCGTGACTCGGCCGGGTCCACCCCGGACTTCTGACCCCTCTGACACCCCTCTGACACCCCTGTGACACCCCTGTGACACCCCTGTGACACCCCTGTGACACCCCTGTGACACCCCGCCCCTGTGCCAGGTACCGTAAACGTCTGGAGGAGCAGCGTGACTCGGCTGGCTCCACCCCGGACTATGAATCCCTGATGGCCGGAGGGCATGGACTGACGGCGGGCATGGCGGAAACGAGCAGCGGCAGCGGCTCCGGAAAACCATTCCTGGTTAGTACGCAGGGTTATACTGGGAGGTGTTTCTGGTCAGTAGATAGAGGTCAGGGAGGCCTTCGTAGGTAGTAGATAGGGTGAAGGAAACCTTTGCTGGTTATAGTAAGGTACAGGGCCATATAATTGTGGCATTTGTGATTTGTTGCTCTGACGGCGTCATGACGGCAGTGTCAGAAAAGTGGCCCGTTTCTCCATTTTTCTGAACTTGGAAGTTTTGTTCCGTGGAAACTTTGACTGTAAAAAAAAAATTTGTTTAGTCTGCGGGTGAAAATGGCTGACGAGCATACAAAATAGACTGAGATTTAACTTTCCGAACAATGGCCGGAACGTGACAACTTGATGCGACACAAATTGTCAACAACAAACAAATCGTAAGGTGGAACCTCCAAATTCCCAACATCCGACATTTCTGCAGTAATTTGTGGAAGGAAAATTGGTACTGTTCTAAAAAATAAACAAAAACTGTTTAAAACCTCCCAAAAAGTTGTTGCGTATTCAGGTTACAACCCTGCCACCGATACCATCGCCATCGGGGCCATGAGTAACCCTGGGGGCTGGGACAATACAAACATTATTGCACCCAAACAGCTGTGCCAAATTTGACGGCGCTGCGCGCCGCCATTTTCCTGCTAATCATGAAAAACCGGAGGGGAAGGAGGGGGCGGAAATCAATCCTACTGGTAGTGCGCGTGTTAAGTCAATATCGTTGATATGAGCGATTTGTCGATTCGATTGTCGATTTGTGTCGATCATGTCGATTTGTCGTCGAGCGACATGAGCGACTCCTCAGTCGATTTGTCGTGGAATGCTCCGTATGAGAAATAACACAGAACAAATAATATTTTTCAGTGATATTTAATCCCCTCTGAAAACGAGGAGGGAATACGAACTACCCGTGCACTACTTTCAAACCACTAATATTTTTAGCAACAGACGTCAAACAGATATTTACACAAACATGGGTACGGGTTCCCGCTGTCTGTTTATGCTGTATAGTGTATATACTCGGCGCAGACGCCGCTCACGTCAGCCGCGCGTGACGTACCATTCGTCTCCTACGAGGAAAGGAAAATGTCAGTGATTTCCCACGACACGGTCTGCATAGGCGACGAGTCACGCACCGTACCTCGGAGGGGTCACAGACGATCACATTTAAAGGGCATGGCAATTGAAAGGTTATGGAAGTTTACGAGTTATGGAAATAGTCGTTTTCACGAAGGATTTTTTTATTTTTTATTGCGCTTAAAAGCTTCTGAAAGATTCTGAAAGTTTTGGAAAACTACACAACTTGTACATGCGATTTTTGGCTAGAAATGTCCCTCAAAATGTTGTAATAATAATACTAAGAATAAAATATGTTAACAAAATTGCGGTTTGGTGATAAAAAGTATTGTATAAAAAAAAATAAGTATTGATAAAATCTTCATGAAACTTTCAGGAGGATTCTATCAATACTTATCTTGCTTATTACCACCAAACCGCAATTTTGACAACATATTTTATTCTTACCAACAGATTACAAAATTATGAGGGACATTTCCAGCCAAAAATCGCATGTACAAATTGTGTAGTTTTCAAAACTATCAGAATCTTTCAGAAACTTTTCAGCGCAATAATCCTCCGTGAAAACGGCCAATATAAAGGTTAAGTTCTGCTAGTTGTCAAGGATTATGTGTTGCTGGAGTAAATATGCCCAGTTTGCGTCAGCAGCCTTCATGTTCAATGGCTGGGTTTTCCACCGGGTAAGCATGGTACTCTTCAGTCAGTTTTGGACGGTGGTAGTAGCGTAGCAAAGGTCAAAAGTCCCGTCGGTCAAACATTCACGATTCATGCCCAGCAGGGGCGGGGGGCAGGGTGCCCAAAAGCCCCCAGTCGAAAATCCTGAGGGCAAAAGGGTCATTTCACCCCCCCCCCCCAGATTTTAGCCGGCTCATTATCCCACATTTTCAGCTTTGTGACGTATTTTTCCCGATTTCGTCTTAACCAATTATAGACCTTATGCAATGATTTTATCGTGTGCTCTGGTGATGAATAAACATATATTTATAATGATCAGTGAATCACTGTCCAGATGTGTGTCATCAATTTGTATAACTAGAGGCGAATATTGCTTGCTTTGCCTAGCGAAAATCGACATTGACCAGCGGCAGGGTCTGCACTATGCAATGGCTCGTTAACAATGCTGGAATTTGTTGCCATCTACATGTCATCTACAGGTGTGACAGATGCGGGGGTGGGGGCGCAGTTCACCCCTGGCAAAAGGAAGAGGGTAAAACCATCGTTTTGCCCCATGATCTGGCGGGCATTAGAATGGTTAAAGTAATGGCCGAATTTGTCGATGTAAAATGAAGAATTCGGCCAGCTTTGGGTAGTAGGTATCTATAAAATCACAGCGCAAAACAAAATAGCGCCTGCGGTGTAAAATAAATAAGTGGGCACAAAACTGAACACCCATATTGCAATATATGTATAGCAAATAGTACAATTTGCAGATCTTCCTTATCATCACGAACTTGTATGTCGGCACACTTCTCTGCTCTACAGCACATTTTTTTAAGGAATGAATTCTTTAAATTGCCCCATGAAATCATAAGAGGGAGCCCTTTCGAAAGAAAAAAACAATGAGACAATAGGTAAGGGCCCTATCAGAGATGGCAAGGGCCCCCCAAAACCGACATATGCCATTAAGGCATAGAAAGGGCCTGCAAGAACACCAGCCACTTTCATAATGTGATTTTTGACTGAGATAGCAGTTTGGAAGGCCATGTCCAGAAATCACTTACAGCATACCGTAGGCGTAGAAAAGGGGAGGGGGGGGGGGGGGGGGCGGAACTAATTTGTCACCTCATTTTTCTCCATTTCTTCTTCTAAAATATTGTATTTTGCTTGTTGAGAAAACAAGATACAGAAGAGCCCCGACGCGAAGAGCCCAAATCTGCAAAGAAATGTTCCATAAGGGGTTGGGTTTCTCTCAACGAGATCAAAGTTTCACTGCCCACTCCCCCCTCCCCCCCCCCCCCCCCACACACACTTTTCGTGACGTTCCTACATCCCTGCAGCATACTCTGTTTGGTTGTAAAGTTTCTCCTGCCGAATATAATTGACGTTTTGTCCTGTCATTCAGCGATGTGTCGAAAAATTCAGCGCTATGTCAAATAGCTTCATATGGAAGCATGTGTTAAAAGCAGCGTTACTGGACCAGCGAACGAACACTTCCCCACGGACAATATTATGCTAGTTGTGTAAGCAACGATGAGAAAATCATTGCATTTGTACTTCTTAACTTAATTAATAATTATTTTTTCATAAGTTCGAAATTTTGCAGTTCAATTCTTTTCTTCTTTCGAAGCACACAATGTCAACAATATGCGCCACTTTCGAAATTTGCTCCACTTCTCGCAATCTATACTAAATGTGCGAGTCAGTGTTTATGAAATGTAATTATGTAATTGTAAATATTATGTGTAATTGATGCCCAAACAGCTGTGCCAAATTTGGCGGCGCTGTGCGTCGCCGTTTTTCCGCTATTTTCGAAACACCTCAGGAGGGGGGGGGGGGGGGGGTGGAATGACCCCCCCCCCCCTCTACGCCAGACTGGTTATTGATTCACCTTTTTTGAAAGGATTGAATCACGATTCATTTTGGAATATGAATGATTCAGTCACCGTTTGATTCATGTATAACCATTTTGATAAATGATTCTTTCCGTTTCAAAGAATCAAAAATTTGTTTATCAAATCACGTTAGACTCGCCATTGAAATAGCATTACACAGTTTTTTTTATTCGATCAGCCTTGTTTCTATGCGGGTTTTGATTCAATCATTATTCATGAATAAAACAACCCGGTGGTGAATCGATTCTTCTTTGATTCAAGGGATTTGGATTGAACGATTCCAATCGATTCAATCAGAGTCGAATCAATAACCAGTCTGCGTTCACACCAGGGTGAGGGTTAACCCGCGCTTGACCGGGGGGGGGGGGGGGGGCAAATATTGCCCCCGTCCCCCTGTCGTATATTCGCCATAACTTAAACATCGTTCAAGGTGTCAACCTAAGACTATCAGTACCTTCTTCTACATCAACAATACGTCGGCTCAGAAACATTCAAGCTATTTCGTCGATTTGTTTAAAAGATATACACCATTTTGTGACGTCGCTTTACGCGAAATTAACGATAAAATCACCCAAACGTTAAGCAGCTGTAAAATGGTGACATTTAAGATAAACTCAAACCAAAATAACTAAAAGATAGGAAATTGAACGTTCTATCAAACTGCGATCTCGTAATTTTGAAATATTTGGTATTTGGCGCAATTTGTTTTCTTCAATTGTATTTGTTTGGGGGAAACAACTTTTTTCCTGTTTTTTTACAAATATAAACCAGTAAGGCGCCGTAGTTGGCGATGAACGAGCAAGCGCGAAGGAAATGTATGGTGAATGTCAACTCCATCGGGCAAGTAGTTTCTGAGATACAAAAAGGGTGCGCACGTGCAGATGCACCCCACCCCTGACTTATGGGAAAGTCGCGGCTGAGAGGTCCCTAACCACGCACAAAATTTGAACACAATCGGCTCAGCCGTTCCTGATATATATATAATAGGCGTGTGCACGTGCGCACGCGCAGAGGCACCCCACCCCTGACTTGTGGGAAATCGGCGGCTGAGGGGCCCTAATCACACACCAAATTTGAACACAATCGGCTCAGCCGTTCCTGATATATATATAATAGGCGTGTGCACGTGCGCACGCGCAGAGGCACCCCACCCCTGACTTGTGGGAAATCGGCGGCTGAGGGGTCCTTAACCACACACCAAATTTGAACACAATCGGCTCAGCCGTTGCGGAGTTATTACGAGGAATCACCTTCCAACACCCCTCACGCGGTACAAGCCACGCGCAGTGGTAGCCACCCACATGAGTCAGCACCGGTCTCAAACAGGGCAAATTGGATGGGGCTGCTCAGCAAAGAAATCCGCTTGTCAATCGGACGTGTGGTTGCAGAGATATTAGCTTGTCAAAAGCGTCGCCACGGGCCGGGTCGGGCCGGGTCGAGTCGGGCCGCTCATATTCAGATTTTCCTATATACCACGGAAAGACGAGCGAGCGCTTCGCGCTCGCTCGTAAAAACGAAATATATGTGGTAGAATGGTGTTCCAGCAATATACAAAACAAATTTCAAATGAATCTCACCTTTTTTGACTGACTTATGGCTCCCTAAGTATGAGTAACTCATGACGTCATATTGTGAAATTGCCTTTTTTTGCTTGATTGACCAAATAAAGACAAATGAATGCCAGCACTGTGCGTCTGAGACAAAACTGGTCTAGAAACATGCCTTTTGTATTTATATTAATCATTTCAAATTTTGACCCTATGTGATCTGAACCTGATCTAAGCTTGACTCTAACTTTACTTAAATGAGGGAAGATGGTAAAATGACCATCACTATCGAATGCAACGTGTAAAATAGCCCATACAACATGTATTGCATGGCTTTCGAAAATTGTCTGCGTATAGTGACCTTTTGTGACCTGACTTTGACTTTGACCTTTGCCAATAATCTCATTTTAGGTCATGCGGGATGTGTATTATACCTTTGGGAGGACTTTGGGTGATCATGGTCGCAATCAAAGGCTTTGGATGGAAAGTATGGTCCATAAACTCAAATGCCTCCATTTTGACCTGTGACCCGACCTTGACCTAATATGACCTCAATTCGGAAATTTCGAGTATGTTTTATATGCGTCTCATTGAGAGCTTTCGCGTGCCGCGTTGCGCGTCTCGCTGCGATTATTGGTTCCGGAGATAACGAGGGGGCAATATCCCCCCCACCCCCCCGGTCAATGGTGTTCTGCTGAGACCCCGATCAAGCAAGCACGGGATCAAGCACCTATACCGAACCAACATCATCGATCGAAGAGGGAGCAATCGCTCAAAAGTGAGGGTGTAGTTAACATTGTTGGCTCCCTCGACCTACAATGTGGGGCCCTGGCCTCCCCCTCCCCCGGTTCTTAGGTATGCTTATGGGTTATGGCATTGCGGGGTTATGAATTCATCGTTATTCCCCCAGCTTTAACGCATGCATCTCCACTGGCGGATCACGTTCCTCTCTCCCACGTTCCTCTCTCCGTGTGGGGCATCTTTTGTGGCAAAAGGGTACCCCCATTTTTTTCCCTCCGTTGATTTTGGCCGGTCACCTTATTTTGGTATTCGAGCTTAAGAAATTCACTTTTCAAATTCACAAATTGTTTTTGTGGATTTTTTTCCCCGAAAAAAAAAATTAGGGGGGTGTCACAAACACAACATTTCGCAAATCCGAGATTACCATTTTGAAGAAAAGGTAATTTTCTTTCTTTTGACGTTTGTATTTGCAATTTGCTTCAAAACTATATTTTCTACGATTGTTCAAACATTTCTCGTTTTTCCACCAAAAATGGCATGACATGGCGTCATTAAAACTTCATTATTTTCCTAAATACTTCATTAATTTAATTGCAATTTGGTTTAGAAGACGTATAATTGATGCAGCATAAGGCACTGAAAGTTTCACGTTGATATCTGTCATAGTTTTCAAGTTACTAAGAAAATCCGGGAGGGGCAGATTCTGCCCCCCCCCCCCCCCCCAGCGGGGCGCGGGTTAAGTGTCACCGGGGCTGCTTGAATTGCATCAGGTGCGCTGTTTTGTCTATCATTGAAAGAAAGGGATACATACAAACTTCAAATTCAATCACTCGAGAGAAGAAAACTTCCGTGTTCATGAAGTTTTCTCATAAAATCATTGTTTTTATGTTCAGTGCAGGGAACGCCCGGGGAGGGGGCATACTTGCATTGAATTCCCCTCCCAGATTTATGTAGGGGGAGGGCATTTTCTCCTGATGCCCCCCCCCCCTGGATCCGCCAGTGCTAGAAATTACCGCCAAGGAAAGCCTCTGCCAGACACTTGTAATTCATTTTCCCACTTTCCAAATTTGTATAAGCAATCGCGAAAGTTGTGTTATGCCGCGAAGCGGCACGAAATTTTCCGGTTTTTGGCTGTGGATAGCTGGATTTTGACTTCTGCAAAGACAAAATCCAGTGGTTTTACCTGTGTGACTTCGCCCATAAATGGTTCACCCCGTCGGCGATGTTAAATAAAAAAAATAAAAAATAAAAAAAGATTTTTTACAATTTGATAATTAGGAACGCGTGGGGGTATACTTGTATTGACTGCCCCCCAGATTACTACGGGGGGGGGCTTTTGCCCCTGATGCCCCCCCCCCCGGATCCGCCAGTGCTCATCTCGAACCAATATCAGCGATCGAAGAGGGTGAAATCGCTGAAATGTGAGGGGCCAGTCATCATTGTTGCCCCCCCCCCCCCCCAGGCTAAAAAGTGGGGCATGTGGCCACCGCCACTTCCGTACGCGAGATCGTGAAATAGTTATTGTCCCAACTTCAAGGCTCATCACATCATATTGATCTCGCATCAATATCAGTGATCGATGAAGGATAAATCGCTCAAAAGTGTGTGTGTGTGGGGGGGGGGGGGCGCAGGTATCATTACTGCCCCCCCCCCCCCCCCCCCAGCCTCAAAGTGGAAGCCCATGTGTCCCCCAGCCCACGTTCCTACGCCTATGATTGTGAAGTTGTGAATTAATAATTATTCTGCCAATTGTATGGCATTCATATCGAACCAATATCAGTAATTGAAGAATTAGAAATCCCTCAAAAGTAGGGAGCGGTTGATATTGTTGGATCCCAGCCTAAAAAGAGGGGTCTTGGCCTCCCCGGTCCCATGGTTCTTACGATTATGGGTTATGACTTATTGGTATTGCGGAGTTGTGAAATCATCATTATTTTCGCAACTTTAAAGCATTCATATCGAACCCCAATATCAGTGATTGAAGGAGAAATATCCAAAAGTGTGAGGGGGGGGGGGGGGTAATTAACATTGCTGCTGCCCCCCCCCCCCTCCCCCAGCCTGAACAGTGGGGGGCCATGGCCCCTATGGACCCCCCCCCCCCCCTCACCCGTTCCTACGCCTATGGTGCCTTTTTATCATACGACCCTGGAGCCTCAGTCCCCAACTGACGCCAAAACCCTAACTGTACAGGAAATACGACTGACGATTCATCAACTTTCCACATCATAATATATGCACATATTGGCATATATCAAAATAGGTTGTGTAGAAACGCGTATCAAAAATTACGCAAAAATTACTGGTATACGCATTACGAAATTTGTTCCGCCGCTGGCGAAAAATTTGTTCCATGAACTTAGATCGTGGAACCACTTTTCTGACACTGCATGACAGATACCTGGATCTCTAATATTATATATGAATCTACTGAAGATATCACACCATGCTTTATCAAGTCTGTTAGGGAGCGAACCGGACTGAAACGTGTACGAGACCCCCCCCCCCCCCCCCCCCCCCTGGCCGTCTGGGACACACCTGTCCACCTCCTCCGTCTGGGACACACGTGTCCACCTCCTCCGTCTGGGACAGACGTGTCCACCTCCTCCGTCTGGGACACACGTGTCCACCTCCTCCGTCTGCGACACACGTGTCCACCTCCTCCGTCTGGGACACACGTGTCCACCTCCTCCGTCTGGGACACACGTGTCCACCTCCTCCGTCTGGGACACACGTGTCCACCTCCTCCGTCTGGGACACACGTGTCCACCTCCTCCGTCGTGGAACAGAGGACGATGGTCCTCGGGGGAGGGAGTCAGTCCTCCGCAGACGACGCGCGAGCGAGGCTGTACGTTGACGCACGAGCGAGGCTGTACGTTGACGCGCGAGCGAGGCTGTACGTTGACGCGCGAGCGAGGCTGTACGTTGACGC
Source organism: Chirona hameri (assembly GCA_036785665.1). Taxonomy (NCBI): domain Eukaryota; kingdom Metazoa; phylum Arthropoda; class Thecostraca; order Balanomorpha; family Balanidae; genus Chirona; species Chirona hameri. The sequence goes on along the minus strand of JAXIVJ010000122.1, from coordinate 116,299 downwards.
GCGAGCGAGGCTGTACGTTGACGCCCCGTCGCAGCGGCGCAGCGGCGATGTGAAACGACGCTGACGGGTTTGAATGGTTTGATAGCAATAGACAACTCTTCCTCTTCGACGCCTGTTTTCGACGCACGACGATCGTCCTCCGGGAAGATACGAACACACACGAACAACTTCTATAAACACAGCGTCTTCTGTAGCAACTTCTCCGTCCCCCTGCCCTCTCCTCCGTTCCCCCTCCCCTCTTACCTCCCCTCCCTCCCCCCTCCCTTCCCTCCCCTCTCACCTCCCCTCCGTCCCCCCTCCCTTCTGACCTCCCCTCCCTCCCCCCTCCCCTTCCTCCCCTCTGACTCCCCTCCCCTCACTCCCCTCTGACCTCCCCTCCCTCGCCTCTGACCTCCCCTTCTCCCCTGCCCGCAGGCTCAGCGCACCATCGCGCGTGAGATCGCCGTTGGAGAGACGGTGGGCCAGGGCCGGTACGGTCTGGTGAAGCGAGGCGCCTTCCAGGGCCAGCCCGTGGCCGTCAAGGTGTTCTTCACACTGGAGGAGGCCTCCTGGCAGCGGGAGAAGGACGTGTATGAGACCTGCCGTCTACAGCATCCTCATGTGCTCGGTGAGAGACCTGCCGTCTGCAGCATCCTCATGTGCTCGGTAAGAGACCTTCCGTCTACAGCATCCTCATGTGTTCGGTGAGAGACAGCAGGGAGACAGCCGGGACGGGTGCGGGTGGCTCAGTCGGTGGAGCGGTGAGCTCCGGAGCCAGAGTCGTTGGCAGTGGAGCGCGACAAGCCCGAACATACCAGGCACCGAAGTGTGCCTCATGTGCATAGATGACTCTGCTAAAGCATTATCAGTCAAAGTAGCCAATTGACAAGAGAGTAACCCTGCCACACAGACCTGTATCAAAATAGCATTGTTTGTATGTGTGTGTGTGTGTGCGTGTGCGTGTGCGTGTGCGTGTGCGTGTGCGTGTGCGTGTGCGTGTGCGTGTGCGTGTGCGTGTGGGTGTGCGTGTGCGTGTGCGTGTGCGTGTGCGTGTGCGTGTGCGTGTACGTGTGTGTGTGTGTGTGTGTGGTGTGTGGTGTGTGGTGTGTGGTGTGTGTGGTGTGTGTGGTGTGTGTGGTGTGTGTGGTGTGTGTGGTGTGTGTGGTGTGTGTGGTGTGTGTGGTGTGTGTGGTGTGTGTGGTGTGTGTGGTGTGTGTGGTGTGTGTGGTGTGTGTGGTGTGTGTGGTGTGTGGTGTGTGTGGTGTGTGTGTGTGTGTGTGTGTGTGTGTGTGTGTGTGTGTGTGTGTGTGTCTGTATCTAATGTGTGCATGTCTGTATTCTAGTGTCTGTATGTCTGTCTGTCTGTACATGCAGGGTTGGTTGCTGCCGACATCACCTCTGTCTCTTCCTGTTTGTATGTAATGCCTGTATGTAATGTCTGTCTGTCTGTATGTCTGTCTGTCTGTCTGTCTGTGTATCCAGGGTTCGTGGCGGCAGACATCACCTCGGGTGGCGGTGTGCGCGGCTGTACAGAGATGGGGCTGTAATGTCTGTATGTCTGTCTGTCTGTGTATCCAGGATTCGTGGCGGCAGACATCACCTCGGGTGGCGGTGTGCGCGGCTGTACAGAGATATGGCTGTAATGTATGTCTGTATGTATGTATGTATGTATTTACATTCTTGAGCAATCCACACACGGCGTGGCGATTACCGCTCAGAGTCTGGGCCAGGTTCGCGACATGCGGGAACAAGTTAGCTATTCACACAAACCACACGGCACACATACAATTTCTCACAAACACACAATTCATGCCGCACTCAGTGATACGTATATACACTCGGTGATTTATCACACTCGGTGATTTATTTACACGCACCCGAGTCGACTGTCGACCGTCGACTGAGTCGCGCTTTTGCGGCACGGGCAAATCTGGCGGGAGGTAGCAGCGCCAGCTCTCTGGGAAGCGTGTTTAGAAGCGCCGCGGCACGATAGCCAAAACGACGCTTGCCAGTTTCGAGTCGGGGTCGTGGGAGGTGAAATAGGTTGTCCTGGCGAGTGGATCTAGGTCTAGTGTCAGAGTTTAGGGTAAACAGAGACGCTAGTGCCTCGGGTTCTCCCCGCTGGATGGCCTTTTGGGCTGTGGCTACAGTCTGATAATCTGTCATAGTTTTTGGTGTCATCCAGCCGAGTTGGTCGCGCAGGTCGGAAACATGGTCGAACTTGCGGCGGCCGAAAATGACCCTAGCGGCGAAGTTTAGAATTTTTTGGATCCGTTGGAGGTTCTTTTTGGTACCATTGCCATAGACTGTGAGGCAGTACTGAATGCGTGACATGACGAGTGCCATCACAAGTGTTTTGATGACACCGTCGGGAATATAGTGGCGGATGTGGGAGAGGCCGATTAATTGGCCCATGCAGCGGCGGCTGAGGTCAGACACGTGGGCGTCCCAGGACAGGGAGCAGTCAAAGACGACACCAAGGTTCCCCACCTGCGCGCATGGTTTCAACTCGGAGTCACGGAATGATACTGTAAAAGCGGGCATGTTTCGTAAATTTTGACGGCTGCCGAATACCATAAACTGAGTTTTGGTGGTGTTGACTTTAAGCGCATTTGCACAGAACCAACTGTCAAGTGATGCAAGAGAAGCTTCCATGCGCGAGATGAGTCCCCCGAGGTCGCTTTGCGGACCGCTCACCAATATCTGGGTGTCGTCAGCGTACTGGAAGACAGCAGCGTCTCCAGAGTACAGCGATAGGTCGTTTGAAAATACAGTAAAGAGCAGGGGACCCAGGGCTGAACCTTGAAAGACACCCATGGTATTAGGGAGAGGACGCGACAGTACTCGGCATCCGGGCCCATTCTGCAAGGAGACACTCTGTGTGTGTCCTTGTAGATAGGCGGTGAACCAGGAGGTCTCAATGCCGTGCATTTCCAGTTTGCCTATCAAAAGTTCGTGATCGATGACATCGAAGCATTTACTTAGATCGACGAGGCACAGCATTGAGACCTCCCCCTGTCGGTGGCGGCAAGGATGCGGTCAGTGACTGACAGCAGCGCTGTCTCGGTAGAATGCCGGGGGCGGAAACCGTGTTGGGTGCAGGCCAGAAGATGGTTTTGTGAGAGATAATGATAGAGCTGCTGATGGACAACTCTTTCTACAACTTTCATGATGACAGGGACTAAGGAGATAGGTCGGAAGTTGGTGGGATCGGATGGATTTCCAGACTTGAAGATGGGGTGGACGATAGAATGTTTCCATTCATCAGGGATGTCAGATCTCATGATGCAGGTGTTTATAATATGCAGGATGACGTCACAGGTAGCTGGGAATCCGGTTTTAAGCATTCGGATGCACACCCCATCAGCACCGCGTGCGGCTGAGTTACGCATGCCGAAAATTGTACGACCGAGTTCATCGAGCGAGATTGCTCTGGGTTTAAAGCTGCAGGCACCGACACGGGGGAGGTGAATATTGAGCTTTGGGGCTGTGGTTTTTGGTGCGGATCTCAGAAGCGATGCGCGGACCAATGGACACGAAGAAGGAGTTTAAGTCAGAAGTTTAAGTCTGTCTGTTTGTGTATCCAGGGTTCGTGGCGGCAGACATCACCTCGGGTGGCGGTGTGCGCGGCTGTACAGAGATGGGGCTGTAATGTATGTATGTCTGTCTGTCTGTGTATCCAGGGTTCGTGGCGGCAGACATCACCTCGGGTGGCGGTGTGCGCGGCTGTACAGAGATGTGGCTGTAATGTCTGTATGTCTGTCTGTCTGTGTATCCAGGGTTCGTGGCGGCAGACATCACCTCGGGTGGCGGTGTGCGCGGCTGTACAGAGATGTGGCTGTAATGTCTGTCTGTCTGTCTGTCTGTGTATCCAGGGTTCGTGGCGGCAGGACATCACCTCGGGTGGCGGTGTGCGCGGCTGTACAGAGATGTGGCTGTAATGTCTGTATGTCTGTCTGTATGTGTATCCAGGGTTCGTGGCGGCAGACATTACCTCGGGTGGCGGTGTGCGCGGCTGTACAGAGATGTGGCTGTAATGTCTGTATGTCTGTCTGTCTGTGTATCCAGGGTTCGTGGCGGCAGACATCACCTCGGGTGGCGGTGTGCGCGGCTGTACAGATATGTGGCTGTAATGTCTGTATGTCTGTCTGTCTGTGTATCCAGGGTTCGTGGCGGCAGACATTACCTCGGGTGGCGGTGTGCGCGGCTGTACAGAGATGTGGCTGTAATGTCTGTATGTCTGTCTGTGTATCCAGGGTTCGTGGCGGCAGACATCACCTCGGGTGGCGGTGTGCGCGGCTGTACAGAGATGTGGCTGTAATGTCTGTATGTCTGTCTGTGTATCCAGGGTTCGTGGCGGCGGACTTCACCTCGGGTGGCGGTGTGCGCGGCTGTACAGAGATGTGGCTGTAATGTCTGTCTGTATGTCTGTCTGTGTATCCAGGGTTCGTGGCGGCAGACATCACCTCGGGTAGCGGTGTGCGCGGCTGTACAGATATGTGGCTGTAATGTCTGTCTGTCTGTCTGTGTATCCAGGGTTCGTGGCGGCAGACATCACCTCGGGTGGCGGTGTGCGCGGCTGTACAGAGATGTGGCTGTAATGTCTGTCTGTCTGTCTGTGTATCCAGGGTTCGTGGCGGCAGACATCACCTCCGGTGGCGGTGTGCGCGGCTGTACAGAGATGTGGCTGTAATGTCTGTCTGTCTGTCTGTGTATCCAGGGTTCGTGGCGGCAGACATCACCTCCGGTGGCGGTGTGCGCGGCTGTACAGAGATGTGGCTGTAATGTCTGTCTGTCTGTCTGTGTATCCAGGGTTCGTGGCGGCAGACATCACCTCGGGTGGCGGTGTGCGCGGCTGTACAGAGATGTGGCTGTAATGTCTGTATGTCTGTCTGTCTGTGTATCCAGGGTTCGTGGCGGCAGACATCACCTCGGGTAGCGGTGTGCGCGGGCTGTACAGAGATGTGGCTGTAATGTCTGTCTGTCTGTCTGTCTGTGTATCCAGGGTTCGTGGCGGCAGACATCACCTCGGGTGGCGGTGTGCGCGGCTGTACAGATATGTGGCTGTAATGTCTGTATGTCTGTCTGTCTGTGTATCCAGGGTTCGTGGCGGCAGACATCACCTCGGGTGGCGGTGTGCGCGGCTGTACAGATATGTGGCTGTAATGTCTGTATGTCTGTCTGTCTGTGTATCCAGGGTTCGTGGCGGCAGACATCACCTCGGGTGGCGGTGTGCGCGGCTGTACAGAGATGTGGCTGTAATGTCTGTATGTCTGTCTGTCTGTGTATCCAGGGTTCGTGGCGGCAGACATCACCTCGGGTGGCGGTGTGCGCGGCTGTACAGAGATGGGGCTGTAATGTCTGTCTGTCTGTCTGTCTGTGTATCCAGGGTTCGTGGCGGCAGACATCACCTCGGGTGGCGGTGTGCGCGGCTGTACAGATATGTGGCTGTAATGTCTGTATGTCTGCCTGTCTGTGTATCCAGGGTTCGTGGCGGCAGACATCACCTCGGGTGGCGGTGTGCGCGGCTGTACAGATATGTGGCTGTAATGTCTGTATGTCTGTCTGTCTGTGTATCCAGGGTTCGTGGCGGCAGACATCACCTCGGGTGGCGGTGTGCGCGGCTGTACAGAGATGTGGCTGTAATGTCTGTCTGTCTGTCTGTCTGTGTATCCAGGGTTCGTGGCGGCAGACATCACCTCGGGTGGCGGTGTGCGCGGCTGTACAGAGATGTGGCTGTAATGTCTGTATGTCTGTCTGTCTGTGTATCCAGGGTTCGTGGCGGCAGACATCACCTCGGGTGGCGGTGTGCGCGGCTGTACAGAGATGGGGCTGTAATGTCTGTCTGTCTGTCTGTCTGTGTATCCAGGGTTCGTGGCGGCAGACATCACCTCGGGTGGCGGTGTGCGCGGCTGTACAGAGATGTGGCTGTAATGTCTGTCTGTCTGTCTGTCTGTCTGTCTGTCTGTCTGTCTGTGTATCCAGGGTTCGTGGCGGCAGACATCACCTCGGGTGGCGGTGTGCGCGGCCGTGGCGGCAGACATCACCTCGGGTGGCGGTGTGCGCGGCTGTACAGAGATGTGGCTGTAATGTCTGTATGTCTGTCTGTCTGTGTATCCAGGGTTCGTGGCGGCAGACATTACCTCGGGTGGCGGTGTGCGCGGCTGTACAGAGATGTGGCTGTAATGTCTGTCTGTCTGTCTGTCTGTGTATCCAGGGTTCGTGGCGGCAGACATCACCTCGGGTGGCGGTGTGCGCGGCTGTACAGAGATGTGGCTGTAATGTATGTCTGTCTGTCTGTGTATCCAGGGTTCGTGGCGGCAGACATTACCTCGGGTGGCGGTGTGCGCGGCTGTACAGAGATGTGGCTGTAATGTCTGTATGTCTGTCTGTGTATCCAGGGTTCGTGGCGGCAGACATCACCTCGGGTAGCGGTGTGCGCGGCTGTACAGATATGTGGCTGTAATGTCTGTCTGTCTGTCTGTGTATCCAGGGTTCGTGGCGGCAGACATCACCTCGGGTGGCGGTGTGCGCGGCTGTACAGAGATGTGGCTGTAATGTATGTATGTCTGTCTGTCTGTGTATCCAGGGTTCGTGGCGGCAGACATCACCTCGGGTGGCGGTGTGCGCGGCTGTACAGATATGTGGCTGTAATGTCTGTATGTCTGTCTGTTTGTGTGTCCAGGGTTCGTGGCGGCAGACATCACCTCGGGTGGCGGTGTGCGCGGCTGTACAGAGATGTGGCTGTAATGTCTGTCTGTCTGTCTGTGTATCCAGGGTTCGTGGCGGCAGACATTACCTCGGGTAGCGGTGTGCGCGGCTGTACAGAGATGTGGCTGTAATGTCTGTATGTCTGTCTGTCTGTGTATCCAGGGTTCGTGGCGGCAGACATCACCTCGGGTGGCGGTGTGCGCGGCTGTACAGAGATGTGGCTGTAATGTCTGTATGTCTGTCTGTCTGTGTATCCAGGGTTCGTGGCGGCAGACATCACCTCCGGTAGCGGTGTGCGCGGCTGTACAGATATGTGGCTGTAATGTCTGTCTGTCTGTCTGTCTGTCTGTGTATCCAGGGTTCGTGGCGGCAGACATTACCTCGGGTGGCGGTGTGCGCGGCTGTACAGAGATGTGGCTGTAATGTCTGTATGTCTGTCTGCCTGTGTATCCAGGGTTCGTGGCGGCAGACATCACCTCGGGTGGCGGTGTGCGCGGCTGTACAGAGATGTGGCTGTAATGTATGTCTGTCTGTCTGTGTATCCAGGGTTCGTGGCGGCAGACATCACCTCGGGTGGCGGTGTGCGCGGCTGTACAGAGATGTGGCTGTAATGTCTGTCTGTCTGTCTGTGTATCCAGGGTTCGTGGCGGCAGACATCACCTCGGGTGGCGGTGTGCGCGGCTGTACAGATATGTGGCTGTAATGTCTGTATGTCTGTCTGTCTGTGTATCCAGGGTTCGTGGCGGCAGACATCACCTCCGGTGGCGGTGTGCGCGGCTGTACAGAGATGTGGCTGTAATGTCTGTATGTCTGTCTGTCTGTGTATCCAGGGTTCGTGGCGGCAGACATCACCTCGGGTGGCGGTGTGCGCGGCTGTACAGAGATGTGGCTGTAATGTCTGTCTGTCTGTCTGTCTGTCTGTGTATCCAGGGTTCGTGGCGGCAGACATCACCTCGGGTGGCGGTGTGCGCGGCTGTACAGAGATGTGGCTGTAATGTCTGTCTGTCTGTCTGTGTATCCAGGGTTCGTGGCGGCAGACATCACCTCGGGTGGCGGTGTGCGCGGCTGTACAGATATGTGGCTGTAATGTCTGTATGTCTGTCTGTCTGTGTATCCAGGGTTCGTGGCGGCAGACATCACCTCGGGTGGCGGTGTGCGCGGCTGTACAGAGATGTGGCTGTAATGTCTGTATGTCTGTCTGTGTATCCAGGGTTCGTGGCGGCAGACATCACCTCGGGTGACGGTGTGCGCGGCTGTACAGATATGTGGCTGTAATGTCTGTCTGTCTGTCTGCGTGTGTATCCAGGGTTCGTGGCGGCAGACATCACCTCGGGTGGCGGTGTGCGCGGCTGTACAGATATGTGGCTGTAATGTCTGTATGTCTGTCTGTCTGCGTATCCAGGGTTCGTGGCGGCAGACATCACCTCGGGTGGCGGTGTGCGCGGCTGTACAGAGATGTGGCTGTAATGTCTGTATGTCTGTCTGTGTATCCAGGGTTCGTGGCGGCAGACATCACCTCGGGTGGCGGTGTGCGCGGCTGTACAGATATGTGGCTGTAATGTCTGTCTGTCTGTCTGCGTGTGTATCCAGGGTTCGTGGCGGCAGACATCACCTCGGGTGGCGGGTGTGCGCGGCTGTACAGAGATGTGGCTGTAATGTCTGTCTGTCTGTCTGTCTGTGTATCCAGGGTTCGTGGCGGCAGACATCACCTCGGGTGGCGGTGTGCGCGGCTGTACAGAGATGTGGCTGTAATTTCTGTATGTCTGTCTGTCTGTGTATCCAGGGTTCGTGGCGGCAGACATCACCTCGGGTGGCGGTGTGCGCGGCTGTACAGATATGTGGCTGTAATGTCTGTATGTCTGTCTGTTTGTGTATCCAGGGTTCGTGGCGGCAGACATCACCTCGGGTGGCGGTGTGCGCGGCTGTACAGAGATGTGGCTGTAATGTCTGTATGTCTGTCTGTCTGTGTATCCAGGGTTCGTGGCGGCAGACATCACCTCGGGTGGCGGTTGTGCGCGGCTGTACAGAGATGTGGCTGTAATGTCTGTCTGTCTGTCTGTCTGTCTGTGTATCCAGGGTTCGTGGCGGCAGACATCACCTCGGGTGGCGGTGGTGCGCGGCTGTACAGAGATGTGGCTGTAATGTCTGTATGTCTGTCTGTGTATCCAGGGTTCGTGGCGGCGGACATCACCTCGGGTGGCGGTAGTGCGCGGCTGTACAGAGATGTGGCTCATCACTGAGTACCACGCGCACGGCTCGCTCTATGATTATCTCCGAGCTCACGTCCTTCAGCCTCTCGACGCCATCAGAATGAGTCTCTCCATCGCTCAAGGTGAGTCCAGCCGCCCCCGGATACGGCGGACGGGGAACCTGCTAGTCTACCAGAGTCTGGTGGACTGGTATGTTATAAGACCAGACAGCGGCGTCAAAACCGGGCGGATGCGTCCCCTACTTTTTTATTTTAACATTAGGCATATGGGTTTTGCATGGCAAAATCGTTTCTATAACGTTGCCTTTCACCACCCCCGCCCCTAACTTTTGATAGTGGCGACGCTACTGGAATTTAGATTAGTGGACTAGAATGCGAGTAATAAAACTATCTCCAGGAACGGGAACGACCCTGAACTGGGACGGGCCGCTGGCAGTGGTGAATCCAGAGCGGCAGCAAGTTGACGTGTGGGATAAACCTGAAGGTGTCAGAAATTCTGAAAACTGGCCTGATTTTGACTCTGTGTTAGGATATGCACATAAACCAACTTGCCAGAATACAAAGTTTCATGTCTCCACGTCAGTCTGCCTGGGTCACGTCGGCTTCCACCCTGTGCGTCTGTCTCTGTGTCTGCCTCGGCTTCCACCCTGTGAGTCTGTCTCTGTTTCTGTCGCGGCTTCCACCCTGTGAGTCTGTCTCTGTTTCTGTCTCGGCTTCCACCCTGTGAGTCTGTCTCTGTTTCTGTCGCGGCTTCCACCCTGTGAGTCTGTCTCTGTTTCTGTCTCGGCTTCCACCCTGTGAGTCTGTCTCTGTTTCTGTCTCGGCTTCCACCCTGTGAGTCTGTCTCTGTTTCTGTCTCGGCTTCCACCCTGTGAGTCTGTCTCTGTTTCTGTCTCGGCTTCCACCCTGTGAGTCTGTCTCTGTTTATGTCTCGGCTTCCACCCTGTGAGTCTGTCTCTGTTTCTGCCTCGGCTTCCACCCTGTGCGTCTGTCTCTGTGTCTGCCTCGGCTTCCACCCTGTGAGTCTGTCTCTGTTTCTGTCTCGGCTTCCACCCTGTGAGTCTGTCTCTGTTTCTGTCTCGGCTTCCACCCTGTGAGTCTGTCTCTGTTTCTGTCTCGGCTTCCACCCTGTGAGTCTGTCTCTGTTTCTGTCTCGGCTTCCACCCTGTGCGTCTGTCTCTGTTTCTGTCTCGGCTTCCACCCTGTGAGTCTGTCTCTGTTTCTGCCTCGGCTTCCACCCTGTGAGTCTGTCTGTTTCTGCCTCGGCTTCCACCCTGTGAGTCTGTCTCTGTTTCTGTCTGTGTGCGTGTGTGTGGGTCCGATACCTTGATGAGTTCTGCATGGACGCCACATCACCAAGTGGTTCCGACGCCGTTAAACCTCCACCATCGTCAGTATGTGTGTCATCACCATCGGTATGTGTGTCATCACCATCAGTATGTGTGTCATCACCATCAGTATGTGTGTCACCACCATCAGTATGTGTGTCATCACCATCAGTATGTGTGTCATCACCATCAGTATGTGTGTCATCACCATCAGTATGTGTGTCATCACCATCAGTATGTGTGTCATCACCATCAGTATGTGTGTCATCACCATCAGTATGTGTGTCATCACCATCAGTATGTGTGTCATCACCATCAGTATGTGTGTCATCACCATCAGTATGTGTGTCATCACCATCAGTATGTGTGTCATCACCATCAGTATGTGTGTCATCACCATCATCATCAGTATGTGTGTCATCACCGTCAGTATGTGTGTCATCACCATCAGTATGTGTGTCATCACCATCAGTATGTGTGTCATCACCATCAGTATGTGTGTCATCACCATCATCATCAGTATGTGTGTCATCACCGTCAGTATGTGTGTCATCACCATCAGTATGTGTGTCATCACCATCAGTATGTGTGTCATCACCATCAGTATGTGTGTCATCACCATCATCATCAGTATGTGTGTCATCACCGTCAGTATGTGTGTCATCACCGTCAGTATGTGTGTCATCACCGTCAGTATGTGTGTCATCACCGTCAGTATGTGTGTCATCACCGTCAGTATGTGTGTCATCACCATCACCATCAGTATGTGTCCCGTCGTGTATCCCCAGGTCTGGACTACCTCCACAAGGAGGTGGTGGCGGCAGCCATCCGGCCTGCTCTCGCCCACCGGGACATCAAGTCCAAGAACGTGCTGGTGAAACGGGATGGGGAGTGCTGCATCGCCGACTTCGGACTGGCCGTCATGTACTTCAACAGCGGGTTAGTGGTGTTGTAGGCAGGATGACCCTGGCTGGGCTGGGCTTGGATGAGCTGGCTGGCTGGCTGGCTGGCTGGGCTGGGCTGGGCTGGGCTGGGCTGGGCTGGGCTGGGCTGGGCTGGGCTGGGCTGGGCTGGGCTGGGCTGGGCTGGGCTCAGGACTCAGGGACGTTGTCACGCTTCTTAGTTCTTGGCGCACTTACTTCATTTCTGGCCCTATGACTTGTTTACAAATCAACATTCAAATTGGAGATAGTGATGGATCATATTGGTTTGTCACCATATATAAGTACATATTTTTAATTTCTCAATGTAATTTTCGAAATATAAAAAGTTGTTATTTCAATTTTAAATTGAGATGTGATCGATTTGATACCATACATGTGTTATACAATAATGCAGATAAATAAATCAAAAGGTCAATATTTCCCTTTAAAGCCACATTCTGTGGTCATGATGTCTGGTAGTTCCTGCTTGTGTGTTATATGCACTGTGATAGCTGTTAAATATCACCATTGATGATTAAACTTTCTATTGATTTACTCTTATCTATATTTTGTACTGTTTCCATCATAGTAACTGTGCAAATTCAAATATGTAAAAATATTGTAACAAACCAGTTAGGTAACGAACGACATGACCAGCTGTTAGACAACGCTGACATTTGACCTTGACCTTGCCCGCCCCGCCCCTGCCCCCGCTGCCCCGTACTATACCTCCTACGATACCTGTCTTGACTGCCGTGGCCGGCCCGTCTGACCTGCAGTGAGAAGAGAGACCTGGACGTGGTGTGTACGCGACAGGGGACCCGGCGCTACATGGCTCCGGAGGCGCTGGATCAGACGCTGGACCTGAACAGCTTCGAGGCGTTCAAGCAGGCCGACCTGTACTCCCTGGCGCTGGTCTTCTGGGAGATCGGCAGACGGTAAGAGACGGGGGGAGACGGGTGGGGGTCCCTGGTACAGCTGGTCTTCTGGGAGACGGGGGAGACGGGTGGGGGGTCCCTGGTACAGCTGGTCTTCTGGGAGACGGGGGAGACGGGTGGGGGATCCCTGGTACAGCTGGTCTTCTGGGAGATCGGCGGACGGTGAGAGACGGGGGAGACGGGGGGAGACGGGTGGGGGTCCCTGGTACAGCTGGTCTTCTGGGAGATCGGCAGACGGTGAGAGACGGGGGAGACGGGTGGGGGATCCCTCGTACAGCTGGTCTTCTGGTAGATCGGCAGATGGTGAGAGACGGGGGAGACGGGTGGGGGATCCCTCGTACAGCTGGTCTTCTGGTAGATCGGCAGATGATGAGAGACGGGGGAGACGGGTGGGGGGTCCCTCGTACAGCTGGTCTTCTGGTAGATCGGCAGATGGTGAGAGACGGGGGAGACGGGTTGGGATCCCTGGTACAGCTGGTCTTCTGGTAGATCGGCAGATGGTGAGAGACGGGGGAGACGGGTGGGGGATCCCTCGTACAGCTGGTCTTCTGGTAGATCGGCAGATGGTGAGAGACGGGGGAGACGGGTGGGGGGTCCCTCGTACAGCTGGTCTTCTGGTAGATCGGCAGATGGTGAGAGACGGGGGAGACGGGTTGGGATCCCTGGTACAGCTGGTCTTCTGGTAGATCGGCAGACGGTGAGAGACGGGGGGAGACGGGTGGGGGGTCCCTCGTACAGCTGGTCTTCTGGGAGAACGGGAGACGGGGAGGGAGGAAGGGAGGGGTAGGTCAGTGGGGGTCCCTGGTACAGTTGGTCTTCTGGGAGAATGGGAGACGGGGAGGGAGTTATGTAGGGAGGGAGGAAGGGAGGGGGTAGGTAAGTGGGGGGTCCCTGGTACAGCTGGTCTTATGGGAGATGTGGGAAAGATGAGAGGACGGGATGGTCGAGTGGGAGGCAGGTCAGCCTGAAGACAGAAAGGTGGAGAGTTCGGGGAGATCGGGGGAGATCGAGCGATGGGAGCAGTCTGAGAGGGGGCCCCCCCTCTCAGACTGCTCCCATCGCTCGATCAGTTGGGGAGGCAGTTGGGGAGGTAGGGAGTGAGGTGGGATGTAGCCGGGCAGGAGGGGAGGCCATGAAGAGTGGACGAGGAGAGCTGGTAGAGAGGGAGGCTGGATTTCCAGCGCCGCTGTTCGGGATATACAGACGGTGAGCAGTCGGGGGGGGGGGGGGGGGGGGGGGGGACATCGACTGTCAAAGTCACCGATTTGACTGGCAAAGTTACCGATTTGACTGGCAAAGTCACCTATTTGACTGGCAAAGTCACCGATTTGACTGGCAAAGTCACCGATTTGACTGGCAAAGTCACCGATTTGTTAGTGGTGAAACACGTCTTTCTCAGTCAGGATAAATGCGAAACTATGAACACCTTCTTACTATGTACTTACCATATAAATATATATTTGTGTTTGTGTTTCCTGTTTTGATAAACAGTGCCTAGAATGTCCTATAATGTCAGATAGTGTTTATTAAGACGCAGAGCAACATATCTTTTTCAATCCTAGCGGTTTCAGAGACCTCTCGTCTCCGTTATCAGGGAATGAAAATATGAGAAAAAACAAGACGCTTAATCACATAGTCACGCTTAACTATGTGATTTAGTGTCTTGTTTTTTCTCATATTTTAATTCCCTGATGATGGAGACGAGAGGTCTCTGAAACCGCTAGGATTTAAATAGATTTGTTGCTCTGCGTCTTAAAAGGAATAGTTCACCTTTAACATTGGGTTTTGGACTGAGATAGCAGATTTGTAGAGCAGATCTAAAAATGGGTTGTGGTGAAAGAATTACCTCCCTACGTTAAGTAATTTCGACACAGGACTAGTGGGACCGGTTTCATGTCCGCTGTTTTGGGACATGAACGCTCGCCGCCGGAGGCAGGTACACTATCTGGCAAGTAGTCTCTCATCACGACGCCTCGTTAATATCCGCTCAGCCGCCCGGACGGCGCGGCGGCCCCTTGTCAGAGACTGTACTTGGCGTCAGGCGGAGCCAGAACGCCAGCTGCTATCGTACGATTTCTCGTGACACACAAAGAGAAACTTACTTCTTTCTCCACATATATCCATCAGTTGTCCAAACCAAAGTCATATTGGTAGTTTTGAGCTCAAGATGCACCGTGTGGTTGAATTTCAAGACAACGTTCAAGGTGACCTATTCCCTTTAATACACGTTCTCTATCTAATAATACCAGAGCGATGAACAGTACCGTCAATAGCCTATAATGTCGTGCTGCTGTTACTGTGCCATCACTGACAGCAGAGCGATTTTGCCAACATGGTCAGGTGGTCGCCAGTCCTGGAGGTAGGGGGAGTTAGTTAGTCTATCACTATCATCACCAACACCATGATCATGCTACTCATGCTTCCCACTGTAGTCAACGCTCCCCCGACCCTCTCCCCTGGCGCCCCTGCCGTGAGCCGCCCCAGTCAGTAGCTCCCCCTCCCGCCGCCAGGAGCGCCACCGGCGACAAGCTGCGCGACTACGATGAGTACTCGGTGCCGTACGCCGGGCTGGTGCCGATCGACCCCAGCTTCGACGACATGCACCAGCTGGTCTGTGAGAAGGGTGTCAGGCCGCCACAGCCGGACCGCTGGTATCAGTCGCAGGTGAGAACCGGGACACCTCGCCGGTCAGAAACCGGGACACCTTACAGGTGAGAACCGGGACACCTCGCCGGTGAGAACCGGGACACCTCACCGGTGAGAACCGGGACACCTCGCCGGTCAGAAACCGGGACACCTCGCCGGTCAGAAACCGGGACACCTCGCCGGTGAGAACCGGGACACCTCACCGGTCAGAAACCGGGACACCTTACAGGTGAGAACCGGGACACCTCGCAGGTGAGAAACCGGGACACCTCACCGGTCAGAAACCGGGACACCTCGCCGGTCAGAAACCGGGACACCTCGCCGGTGAGAACCGGGACACCTCGCAGGTGAGAAACCGGGACACCTCGCCGGTCAGAAACCGGGACACCTCGCCGGTGAGAAACCGGGACACCTCACCGGTCAGAAACCGGGACACCTCGCCGGTCAGAAACCGGGACACCTCGCCGGTGAGAACCGGGACACCTCGCCGGTGAGAACCGGGACACCTCGCAGGTGAGAAACCGGGACACCTCACCGGTCAGAACCGGGACACCTCACCGGTCAGAAACCGGGACACCTCGCAGGTGAGAACCGGGACACCACCGGTGAGAAACCGGGACACCTCGCAGGTGAGAACCGGGACACCTCGCAGGTGAGAACCGGGACACCTCGCAGGTGAGAACCGGGACACCTCGCCGGTCAGAAACCGGGACACCTCGCCGGTGAGAAACCGGGACACCACCGGTGAGAAACCGGGACACCTCGCAGGTGAGAACCGGGACACCTCGCAGGTGAGAACCGGGACACCTCGCAGGTGAGAAACCGGGACACCTCGCCGGTGAGAAACCGGGACACCTCGCAGGTCAGAAACTGGGACACCTCGCCGGTGAGAAACCGGGACACCTCGCCGGTGAGAAACCGGGACACCTCGCCGGTGAGAACCGGGACACCTCGCCGGTGAGAAACCGGGACACCTCGCAGGTGAGAAACCGGGACACCTCGCAGGTGAGAAACCGGGACACCTCGCCGGTGAGAAACCGGGACACCTCGCAGGTGAGAACCGGGACACCTCGCCGGTGAGAACCGGGACACCTCGCAGGTGAGAACCGGGACACCTCGCAGGTGAGAAACCGGGACACCTCGCCGGTGAGAAACCGGGACACCTCGCAGGTGAGAAACCGGGACACCTCGCCGGTGAGAAACCGGGACACCTCGCAGGTGAGAAACCGGGACACCTCGCCGGTGAGAAACCGGGACACCTCGCCGGTGAGAAACCGGGACACCTTACAGGTGAGAAACCGGGACACCTCGCCGGTGAGGAACCGGGACACCTAGCCGGTGAGAAACCGGGACACCTCGCAGGTGAGAAACCGGGACACCTCGCAGGTGAGAAACCGGGACACCTCGCCGGTGAGAAACCGGGACACCTCGCCGGTGAGAAACCGGGACACCTCACCGGTGAGAAACCGGGACACCTCGCCGGTGAGAAACCGGGACACCTCGCCGGTGAGAAACCGGGACACCTCGCCGGTGAGAAACCGGGACACCTTACCGGTGAGAAACGGGGACACCTTACAGGTGAGAAACCGGGACACCTTACAGGTGAGAAACGGGTACACCTTACAGGTGAGAAACCGGGACACCTTACAGGTCAGAAACGGGTACATCTTACAGACCGTGGGTATCGACCAAGACCACGACAGATCGACCAAGGGTTCGCAGTTCGCACCGCCACATTTTTTTTATTTTGATGCAATTTTGTCTATAGGGTTATCTTGTGCTCTGGAGTCGATTTTGGCATCGGCAGATTCCTATTAGAGATGCAAAAATTCCCCCAAAAACAGGAACCGGCCCCGCACCGCCACCGCTCATACATGAGTTGGGACCGGCATCAAGGCCGGCCACATGTGGCAGCACCCGCCAGGCCCGGCACGCGGCAGCTCAAGCTAGGAATCTGCATGTATACTTCATTCTACACTTAAAATCTTTTAGCAGGAATATTTATAGTTTGCAATGTGCATTTTGCACCATTTTAACACACCACATTGAAACACCAATGGATAATGGATATATATGGACCATGGAGTAAAGAAATCCCACACAAGTCAGAACTTGAGATAAATAATCAACAACAGACTAACAGGAAAGTCAAACAGGTCAAGGTGAGTAGACTTCTTTCATCTTTGGTGGTTTGCAAAAATAAAAAACAAAAATAAGACGCATGATAGATATATAGATCATGCAAGTCCAAACGAGCAGCTTAAAAGTATGTAATAAGTATGCATTCATCACTCAACATCACACAATGCAATGTTTGGGTTGTAATTGTAATAGCTTCTACAAACAATGTTGAGGTTAGAGGTACTACAACCTACTTACTTATTTGATCAATGTTGACATGGACTAGTAAATACTAAATATACTTCACAGGATAATGGGGAAAAGGCAAGTTTTCCTGGACATTTAAGTATGACAAACATACTAAAAACATTGGGAGTGACAATCATATCTTGAATGATAAAAGTAAAATAATCGACCTGTTTTAAATTACAGAGTATCCTCGGTTTTCTCACTATCCAAGCCAAGATATCTATAACTAACATCTAAGCCAGTCACACACAGAGCCACTCTTATACGGCCTTGTCACATATTTATACAGCCTTGGGCAGTGAGCACAGATAAACAAAGCTTGAGCTACTTCACTGCCAAAGCCAAGGCCGTACAACTGCCTTGGTACAACTTCACACGTCCGTCAAGCTAGCAGCAGATTCATATTCGCGAATCTGCTGCTGCCAGACAGACATTCGCCGGGCTCGAATATACTGCTACTGGCAGCAGATTCGGCGAATGTCTGTCAGCTGGCAGCATATTCGTGAACAACTTCCGCGGCCTTCTTGGCGCATCTTAGACGCGAGCAGCAGATTCAGATATTCGCCGGGCTCGAATATACTGCTACCAGCAGCAGATTCGGCGAATGTCTGTCAGCTGGGAGCATATTCGTGAACAACTTCCGCGGCATTTTTCGCGCATCATCTGAACGCCAGCAGCAGATTCGCAACGTGATGTGTTTGAGTTGAGTTGTTCGGTGAGAGATGGGTACCTTCTAGGTAAGTAGGTATTGATCAACGTATTACTGACTTGAAGCAGTCAGTGAGTAGCACCTCTAACCTCCTCCTACTTACCTAGAAGGTACCCATCTTTCACCGAACAACTCAAACACATCACGTTGCGAATCTGCTGTTGGCGTTCAGATGATCCGCGAAAAATGCCGCGGAAGTTGTTCACGAATATGCTGCCAGCTGACAGACATTCGCCGAATCTGCTGCTGGTAGCAGTATATTTGAGCCCGGCGAATATCTGAATCTGCTGCTCGCGCCAAAAAGGCCGCGTAAGTTGTTCACGAATATGCTGCCAGCTGACAGACATTCGCCGAATCTGCTGCCAGTAGCAGTATATTCGAGCCCGGCGAATGTCTGTCTGGCAGCAGCAGATTCGCGAATATGAATCTGCTGCTAGCTTGACGGACGTCAACTTCACTGCTGTGCGTAATGGCGTCTGAAGTATTTGACAATTGTGAAGCGTTGAGCTCAAAACGGCGCAGACAATTAATCCCGTCACCGAAATGACTAACTTTATCACCATAATTACTTAAAATCACCAAAATGAAAATGTCAACATATTGCGGATTCGGCAGATGGACTTCTTTAAAAAATATTTAAACTTCAACTGACACCAATGGTTAAGATTTAATACTACAGCTTATTTTCGAATACGAACATGAACAATTGTCTTCACACAATTCTGAGGCGTCGCGATTCTGAGGTGTGAAGTTGTGAATATCTGTCAGCGACACATTCGCGAATATCGATCTACTGCTTAATTGACACACGTGATTCTTTTACGGTCCAGTCCTGGCGAATTCGTCGCAAATGTGACTCATCAAAACACATTGTTTGGAAATTGGGTTTGAATGTGTTGTCGGGGAGTGTGTCACGTGTAATTATGCAAGGTCATATATAAATTATGGAGCTATTGTGATAAGAAGTTGAAGTGGAACTAGACAGGTTTGCATTTTGTGATAGGTCTTGGCCATTTAAGATTTCTTTGCAAAATGTTTTTGTTTGTGTTTTGCAGTCTTTCCACCTTTATAATTGTAATTGCATAAAATACAATATTTGTTCACTACCAAAACTACAAATGATATGACTTGAATATGTCCTTTCTCATGTGGAACTAAATAGTAAATATGTATCAATAAATATTCTCAGTAATATGTATTTACAATAGTATTAACAATAATTATTATCATATACGTGGGTGGTTTTGTTCCATAGGTACTTATTTGTTATACAAAATAATTTGGGGTGACCTGGGGCAATGGGATGACTAAATATAATATTGTATGCCACCCCACCTAGTTACTAGTGATGACAGTGGAATATGATTTGGGGTAGTTGTTTCTGTTTGACTGCACTCGACTCTCACACTGCTGCAGTGACTGAGCTGATGAATTGATCATGAATTGACCCTGTAGTTTGATTTATTAAGTTTCACTGGTGTGTCCACTCCTTGCTAGGTCGTACTAGTTATCACTTTTAATTTGTAAACTAGGACATTGTTATGTGTTATGCTGGTGTTTTACTGTTGTATATTTTGTTTTCTCAATTTATCATGATCTTTAAGCATGTATGTTCTGACTTCTGCCAATATTTATTTCTATTTTTTTGTTTTAATTGATAACTTGTGCTGAGCCCGGCATGAGCCCGGCAAGCCTGAGTTCAGACACAGCTTCAGGCACGCCGGGCCTGAATTTGGGCCCAGCGCCGGCTCCGTGGTCCTGAAATTTGTGTCTCTAATTCCTATGGTCAACGGTTCTCTAGATATAGCCTCGGGCATTTTTTTGAGGTCACGATGCAGGGTAATCTTTGGGGGCATGTAGCTCCAAAATCACTGAACATAATGCATCATATAGGTATATCATCGTGACCGCAATGAACTGGGCAACATTTTGATCATCTCCGATTTCCAAAATTTGGACTGAGTTTTTTGATGACGTTACATTTTGTATTTGTTGTGCATATACCCCTTCCCCGTCAATTTTTTTTTTTTTTTGGGGGGGGGGGTTCATATTAAATATTTACTATTTATCTCGAGATATGCAAAATATAAAAAGGGTAATATTTAATTTAACAAAATCGTGTTTTTTTGCCAATACAACATTTAAAGGCATTTGCAGTAGAATACCGCCACTGGCACTGCAGGTGGAGGGTGGTGGGGGTGATCGCTGGACTGCGACTGATCGTCACGGTTTAGGTGCGCTGGGTTCTCTACTGTCAGCTGCTAGGCGTGAGAACCCCACCACCTGAGACCCCGACACTGACACTGACACTGTGTGTGACACTCAGTGACACTGACACTGAGACCCTGAGACCCTGAGCTGCCCACCACACTGTATTCTGACTCCCCCTTCCCGACAGGCTCTGACGAAGCTGGGCCGAGTGATGCGGGACTGCTGGCGTCGTCAGCCGGCCGCCCGTCTCCGCGCCCTCACCGTCAAGAAACACCTCATGGCGGCGCTGCAGGCGGAGCATCGCGCCGTCGCCACCGCCGGAGTGCACCTCTAGCCGACCGGCGCCGGTTCGAATCCCGGCGGCGGCGAAGCTTTTTGCGGCCGGCGGATGGGAAGTGGTGAATGTGGCTGGCTGGTGACGATGTTTTAGCTGAGTGAACTCCCGACAGCGTGCGTGCGTGCGTGCGCGCGTGCGTGCGTGCGTGTTGCGTGCTTGCGTGCTTGCGTGCGTAAGAGTCCACAAGTGTGTGCGTGCGGTGTACAGAAGAAAGAAGAGTTCGAGATGTGGATGTGCGTGAGAGAAAACACTATAGCGGCCGTGCGAACTACTCACCGCGTACCAGATAAAAGGCTCTTCCAGAATATGTCGATGGACATCGGATGATGTCACCTGATGTGACGTCATGTGGCGGTATGACGTCATACCACCGTGTGGTGCCTGCAGTCTGGCCGTGCAGCCGCCGTCGTTATATATAGTGACGTCATGTTGTGACGTCACGCCCGGCCGCAGTCGCTGGGAAGTTACACGACCGGTAAAAGTCGGCACCTACTGGGGTTCGAACCCGCGACCCGCCGATGATGCGGCACGTGCGCACAGAGCCGCCGCCGACTGCAGTGCCGAAAGGGCGTCCAGACTCGAGGGAAGTCGTGTTGTGTTGCCCTCTGTACATTGCGTCTATAGAATAGCCGATTTGTTTAAAACCCTGCTACCCACGCTTGTGTATCGTTTAGTATTGGCTGTCCCTGCTTCTCTTATGTGGGCTTGTCAGCATGTCTTACAGTAAGGAGCTGTTCAGAGCCTGCTTAGGCATCCCGAGCGGCGGCATCTCATTGGCTGCTACGCCTTGCGCCTTCTGCTGATTGGCTGCTTTTGGTTTACGATACCGGTGCCGACTGTTGCCGAACAGAGCCGTTTTAGTTTGAGTTTAGTTGCTCCTGTCTGCCTGGCTCTTTGTTGTCTTTACATATTACCATGGTTACCGGTCGGACGGTTAATATTGATCATGCGTTACGTCTAAGGTGCCGAAGTACGGTCAATATTGATCTGCCTGACCTTGCTGGTGCTGCGTAGATGCGGTGCGTTTATGTACGACGAATACGAGTGCCAATCGACCGCGGTCGCTGTCTGTGTGCGTTGTATGTGTAAAGTGCCATCTCCTAAGTCGCGAGTGCGGTTGTGCCGAGTGCGTGTGTTAACCTGTTACGTACGTACAAATTTTGTACTCTGATTTTGTACCAAACAGGCGTCTCAGTAATAACACGACGGTGGCCGCCGCGGGACGAGGCTGCGTGTTTGAAGAATGCGACCCGATGCGAAAGGTGGAGAGAAGAAATATATGACCGTGGCTCGTGTTTTCGTTTGGTGAATGGTTCACACCCCGATGTGATTGGTGTTTCTGCGCGCGCGAGACTGAGTGTCCCGGCGTACGTCGAGCGCGCGAGCGCGCCGTCTGCCACTGTACGTCAAGCCGTTTTTTGTGGGAGGGAGGGGGAGTCATAGTTTCAGGACCTTTGACGGGGGGGGGGGGGGTTGCCCCTCCCCCTGGATCCGCCCCGCAGTGGCGGGATATATCCCGACCGGAGCATGAGGCTGGTTGATAACCGGCTAGAGGAGGTCACAGGTCAGAAGGAGGTCAAGGTCAGGAGGTGCCCGGGCTGTCCGTGGAGAGAGGTGACCTTTCTCCGCCGAGCACTATGACAGGACCGACCAAAGCGGTCAGCTAAGAGCAGAGCAACCTAGTTATCCACCAACATTTGGAATGTGCAGTAAACCCAGCGGTGCAGGGACAAATGTGTTCCATCTTTACCAGGGGCGTCGCTACCGGGGGTCCTGGTGCCCCGGCCCCCCCCCCCCCCCCACACACACACACTTTTGAGCGGGCGCCGAAGCCCCCCCCCCTCAAAAAGTGGGTCTGTTCTGGGTTTTGAGAGGAGGCGCCCTCTAAACAAAAAATAAAACCAAGGCAAAACTAAAAAAGACACTAAAAATGCCCGCCAACCAGTGGTGTACCGAGTATACGGTGATTCAGGGCATGACATGATCCTATGGACCCGAGGCGCCCATGCAAAGCTGCCGCCCCTCCGATCAGTGACGGCGCCCCTCCGGCCAGTGACGGCGCCCCTACGGCCAGTGACGGCGCCCCTACGGCCAGTGACGGCGCCCCTACGGCCAGTGGCGGCGCTCTTGCGGCCAGTGACGGCGCGCCTACGGCCCGTGACAGCGCCCCTCCGCCAAACGACGGCGCCCCTCCGATCAGTGACCATGCCCCTCCGGCGAGTGACGGCGCCCCTCCGGCCAGTGACGGCGCCCTTCCGGCCCGTGCCGGCGCCCCTCCGGCGAATGACGGCACCCCTCCGACTAGTGACGGCGCCCCTCCGGCTAGTGACGGGGGGGAGGTGCTCTCCTTCCGCACGGTGCGGAAGGAGAGGCTTGCAAAATTTTCGTCAATATTGCTGGCGATAATGTCGATCGGGTGGCGCCCCTTAAGGCAATGACCTGGTCCTTTGTGAATTTCTTCGCACGCCACTGCCGCCAGCATGTGTGTGCGCCCCTATGCCAATGAGGGCCCAAGCTCATGTGCGCCCCTCTCCCAAAATGTGGCGCCCCATTCATAACAGGTGTGATGGCGGCAAGATGCCTTCCGAGGGCGGCATAAAGCGCTCTGAGGGCGGCAAGATGTCTTCCGAGGGGGTCAAGATGTCTTCAAGATGTCATTCTAAGGGCGGCATAATACGTTCTGAGGGCGTCATAATGCCTTCTGAGGGCGGTAAGACGTCTTCTGAGGGCGGCATAATGCGCTCTGATGGCGGGAAAATGCCTTCCGAGGGCGGCATGATGCCTACCAAGGGCATCATAATGCGATCTGAGGGCGGCACAATGCGCTCTGAGGGCGGCAATATGTTCCGAGGGCGGCATGGTACCTTTCAAGGGCGGCATAATCCGCTCTGATGGCGGCAGAATGCCTCCCGAGGGCGGCCAGACGTCTTCTGAGGGCGGGATAATGCGCTCTGAGGGCGGCAAGATGTCTTCAGAAGGCGGCATGATGCCTTCCAGTTCCAAGGGCGACATAATGCGCTCAGAGAGCGGCAAAATGCTTTCCGAGGGCGGCAAGATGTCTTCCGAGGGCGGCATGATGCCTTCCGAGGTCGGCAAGATGTCTTCCACGGCCTTCCGAGGGCGGCAAGACGTCTTCTGAGGGCGGCATAATGCGCTCTGGGGGCGACAAGATGCCTTCCAACTTCCAAGGACGGCATTGGTGCCTTTCGAGGGCGGCAAGATGTCTTTCGAGGGCGGCATGAGGCCTTCCAACTCCAAGGGCGACGAGATACCTTCCGGGGGCGGCATAATGCGTTGTGACTGTGCCGTCGGCGCCCTGCATGCCTCGCGGGAGGGGCGCCCCTGCGAGTGCAGGTGTCGCCCCTCAAGTCGTGCACCCCTTTGTATCGGAAATGAGGCCCCTTTTGGCCTGGGAATGACGATCCCAACAGCTGTATCCCCCACCCGAAATGTGCTTTCTGGTTGTGCGCATGGGCCGATCCCTTTGATTATTCACCGCTGTACCTGTCATGACGCACCGAAGCGATCGGTATACCATTCTTATGTCTGTGCGATTGACCGTTTGCAAGTTATTGGCTGATGTTGTCATTGTCATGTCATTGTGAATTTTATTTACTACCCAAACCTTCAGTGCTGTGAATATGTGGAGTGAAATGCATCGAGTGGTAGTCGATATGATCCTTTAACCCGCGCCCCGCTGGGGTCGACAGCCGAACGCGCCCCGCTGGGGGGGGGGGGGGGGGGGGGGTGGTACATTTGACCTCCCCCTCGTACCTTCCGAACTAATGACCGCAGCGGGACGCACAAGGCGGCGATCGAAAGCTCTCAAGGAGACAAATATATTGCATACCCGAAATTCTTAAAACAAGGTCACATGACATGTCAGATCAGGTCAAAGGTCAAAATTGAGTAATTTGAGTTTTTGGGCCATACTTTCCATCCAAAGCCTGGGATTGCGACTATTATCGCACAATGTGCTCTCAAAGGTATAATGTAATGCATCTCTCGTATAAGCGAAAGTGAACTTTTAAGCAAAAATCAAGGTCAATGTCAGGTCACAAAAGGTCATAGGTCTACGAAAGTCATGTGACACATGTTGTATGGGTTATTTTACACGTATAATTCGATAGTAGCAGTCATTTTCACAGCCTGACCCCATATAATGGCCCTCAGGTCAAGGTCGGGTCACAACAAGGACAACATTTGAAATTGATTAATATAAATACAAAAGGCATGTTTCTAGACCAGCTTTGTCTCAGAAATCCCGCGGTGGTATTTATTTGTCTGTATCTGGTCAATAAAAACAAAAAATGTAACTTGACAAAATGACGTCATGAGTTACTTAGGCAGCCATAAGTTAGTCAAAAATAAAGATATTACTTTGAAATTTGGTTTGGGTTTCGTCCTTAGTTGGTTCGCTAACATATATTCCGGTTTGTTGATTTTTTTTTTAAAATATGGAAATACAAAATTATAACTTTTTTGATTTTTTTTGGGGTCAAAACCCAAAATTTCGCAAATCTGAGACAACCGTTTTTAAGAGAATGTCATTTCCGTTCTTTTTACGTTTTTGTTTTGCAATTTGCATCAAACCTTGATTTTCTACTCATAGTTTTCAAGTTATTGAGAAAATCCGGGAGGGGTACAATTTACCCCCCCCCCCCCCCAGCGGAGCGCGGGTTAATTAAACTAGTCGCTCATTAGTCAGGAATATGTCCCATGTTGATGTGCAATGCGCAGTCCTTGCATGAGCGTGCCGCTGTGCGGGTGTATGTTTGAAGTTGTCAAAGCTGTATTTTTTCGATTTAAAACAAAACAAAAAAACGAATTGCCCGCTGCGTAACGTCGACATTTATGTCTTGATTCGTCGATATAATTCGTCTATATGTAATTATAACTCTTCGATGCATGTTTCACCACCATTGACCGGACATTGCAAATGTCTTTCCATCAGCAATAACGCTGTTTCGCGACGTTTAAAAAAAAAATCTGGTAAAAAACGGAAAACCCATCCTTCCAATATGGAAGGATTAGTAGCAAGTTCACTTACTCTTTTTATGCGAAGGAGGGGCCGCAAAATTAAGCAAGTGAAATCTAGGAAGTTCATGGGATTTGCGCCCCTCTAGGCCGGGGCGCCCCCTCCTCTGGGTATGGCGCCCCCTGGCAGTGGGCCCCCACTTTTTAGAAGGTAGCGACGCCTCTAACATTCTTAATATAACTGTCACTTGCCTCTGGAAAAGTCGTCCCGGGCCCCGGCCCCATATCTTTCGGAAGTGGAACAGAGTGAGAGTTCCAGTTAGCGCCTTGTTCCCAAGAGGATAGGGTGCTTGGTCCAAAAACCAAACCAAACCAAAACTGTCACTAGCTCAGGGTGATGTTTAAATTTAACCACGACTACTTACGTCCTAGATCAAAGTGGGATACAAATCCATTTCGCTTTGGATAACATCACAGAATCATCACATTTAATTTACCAATGGTGTCCTACCAGGGTAACTTAGACAGCTACAGCGCAGTTGTGTGGTAATGTTGCGCAGTCCAAACAAAGCTGCACGACTAATGCTAATCAAACTTCGTTGATTGACGGATTGGGATTGGGACGCCAATACAATATTTTACGTTCTAAGTACCGTGATTTTACCGAAGACATCTCGTTTTGCTGGAGGTTGTGCTTGTCCCGTCGAAAAAGGTAGGCATATGGATTTTTTTTGTATACACATGACATATACCACATTTTTCACTGGGAATGTGCCAGGATTTCCCTTTTTGTCGTGAAAATCACAATTCAAATTGCAATTCCTGCTAAATGTTCAACATCATTTCAATCTGGACTGTGATCTCTCCCTGCCCCTGGATTTCTACTCAAAACGCCGTTAATTTGTATTATTTATTCACGTGACTATTTGGTTTCCCCAACAGTTGATTGCTGTCTTATCAAGCCAAGGAAAGCCAAGGAAGGCTTTGAAGAGCAATATCATCTCTGCCCTCTGGTAAGCTGCTCTGATGATAATGGTGCACTTCAACTTGTGAAAATGACTGCTTTTTGCTTTGTGCTGAAATTACTCCAATTCAAAATTCAAATTAGTAATAACTTGGTTAAATTTTTGTTATTTCAAATATTCCAGGAGAATCCTTACTTACCTAATTTGAATTGTGAAATGAGTCAATGACATCACAGCAGTGAGCAGTGAGCAGCTTATCAGTCTTGTAGTGAACTCACCTGGTGCGGTTCACAGCTCCATCAAATAATGAGGGTAAGCACTCATCATGACAGACATGTTGTAACACCAGACTTTTCATGCTATTGGCAACTTTTGTGCTATTTTTGCTATATACTTTTCATGCTATTGGCAATTGGCATTCACTAGTGTTTCAGTATTATCTTCATCACCAATAGCATGCAACGTCCAGTGTTACAACATGTCTGGCATTATGGTTGTTTATCCTACATGACAGCAAATTATTTGGGGGACATTGGGAACCCAGAACAAATGATGCTACACTCACTGGTAGTTTGTAATGTAAAAAGTATAGGGTCGGTACTGGGGGTGGCTGTTTAGGAGAGGCTGTTCGTGGGAGGCTGCCTGAGGGCCTGGGAAAAAGTCCTTCCATATTTTGGTCACATGGTTTAAATGAAGGTTTCCTGCATATTCTTCTTATTGTAGAGCAGTGGGTTAGGGATCTGAAGATAATTTATTTACAGTTGACTATAGCACATTCACCATAAATAGACATGTGATTGTGAAGAGAAATCCAAGATGGAGGCCAGGAACATTACAGACACTGCAACAGGATGACACTGATGGTAATATAGTTTTTCTGAGAGGGATAAATTAGTCGTTTAATCGTTGTAGTTATTTCATCGATCAGACCTGTAAACTCCAGGATGTGGGCACTGAATAGACATAGTCTACTGCAGCCCATTATATAAACCTAAACCTACAGGCTTCCAATGAAGATTACATTACAACAGCTTACAGCAGCCCATTATATAAACCTAAACCTACAGCCTCCAATGAAGATCACATTACAACAGCTTACAGCAGCCCATTATATAAACCTAAACCTACAGGCTTCCAATGAAGATCACATTACAACAGCTTACAGCGACCATTATATAAACCTAAACATACAGGCTTCCAATGAAGATCACATTACAGCAGCTTACAGCAGCCCATTATATAAACCTAAACTTACAGGCTTCCAATGAAGATCACATTACAACAGCTTACAGTGGCCATTATATAAACCTAAACCTACAGGCTTCCAATGAAGATCACATTACAACAGCTCACAGCAGTCCATTATATAAACCTAAACCTACAGGCTTCCAATGAAGATCACATTACAACAGCTCATGGAAACTTATTCCACTTGTGGATGCATCACTCCTTCTGTGTTGCAGCAGAGCACATTTGTGTTGCAGCGGAGCACCATGAGCTTGAGTGGATGACATGTAAACCCATGTAACCGTGTAACAGTGCCAGTTGAAATAGTAACTCTGCAGGTGTGGTGGATTTTCGTGACATAATTATATAGTAGATAATTGGTTCTGCCTGTAGATAATTGGTTCTGCCTTTAGATAATTGGTTCTGCCTTTAGATAATTGGTTCTGCCTGTAGATAATTGGTTCTGGCTGTAGATAATTGGTTTTGCCTTTAGATAATTGGTTCTGCCTGTAGATAATTGGTTCTGCCTGTAGATAATTGGTTCTGCCTGTAGATAATTGGTTCCGCCTGTAGATAATTGGTTCTGCCTGTAGATAATTGGTTCTGCCTGTAGATAATTGGTTCTGCCTGTAGATAATTGGTTCCGCCTGTAGATAATTGGTTCTGCCTTTAGATAATTGGTTCTGCCTGTAGATAATTGGTTCTGCCTGTAGATAATTGGTTTTCTGCCTGTAGATAATTGGTTCTGCCTGTAGATAATTGGTTCTGCCTGTAGATAATTGGTTCTGCCTGTAGATAATTGGTTCTGCCTGTAGATAATTGGTTCTGCCTGTAGATAATTGGTTCTGCCTGTAGATAATTGGTTTTCTGCCTGTAGATAATTGGTTCTGCCTGTAGATAATTGGTTGGATAATTGGTAATTGGTAGGCGGCACAATTGAATGGAGAAAACTTGCAGATATTTCATGCACATATATAGGAACAAAAACTATAACGGTAGATGACCAGGCCTTCTTTGCAATTGACATCATTGCCACATAACTAATGTGTTATCATAACAGCTGAGTTGACTCAACTCATCAGAATACTAATGGTATATGGATTATGGAGGCCTACCTTTTGCAAACCCAAATATGTAGTGGGGGTTATTGTGAGTAACAAACGTGACAACCGAATATGGTAAGGATAGCACAGGGTCACCACTGGACGGTGAGGGTGGCAGGAGATAGGAGAGGGTGGCAGGAGATATGAGAGGGTGGCAGGGGGTAGGAGAGGGTGGCAGGGGATAGGAGAGGGTGGCAGGGGATAGGAGAGGGTGGCAGGAGATATGAGAGGGTGGCAGGGGATAGGAGAGGGTGAAGGGTGATAGGTGATGGGAAATCTGAAGGAGAAACAGGGGGGGGGGGGCACAAATGCTGGACAACCGTTCATAGTATATTGAGGCAGCATTAACAAAGAGGAGATAGCCGGCCTGATTGCTGATGACACACACTCTTCTCTCCCCACAGGAGCGCTGTCGAGTGGAGGCGCTGCTGTTCGACCTCGTCTGGCAGGAACACAGCACACTCCTCTGCCCTGAGGTTGAGCGCAGGAGTCACATTTTGCGGACGCTTACTGGCCTCTGTCCTCTGCTGCTGCCATCTGTTGGCTGATTCTGTAATCAGCCTCCGCTGCTGCCATCTGTTGGCCGCGTCTGCAGTCGGCTGGTTGTCATGGAGACAGAACACACGCCGAACGAGTTTCCGTTCAGTTCGGCTGCGGCCGCGGAGCTGCTGCCGGTGCCGCTAGCCTACGCCACGTCTTCTGACGGCAGACAGGTGATGAAGACGGCAGTGGGAGGTGGGACTGTGGAGATGGGACCGGGGAGATGGGACCGGGGTGGTGGGACCCATCTGTGGGCTGGGTGGTGGGACCCATCTGTGGGCTGGGTGGTGGGACTGGGTGGTGGGACCCATCTGTGGGCTGGGTGGTGGGACTGGGTGGTGGGATGTGGTGGGCCTGTTGGTGAGACCCAGAGGGGACTAGGTGGTGGGGTGTGGCAATGTGATCTGGGGGTGAGACCCAGAGGTGCGATGCGATGGTGAGATCTGCGAGTGGTGTGACTCTGTGGTGTGACTCTGTGGTGTGACTCTGTGGTGTGACTCTGTGGTGTGACAATGTGGTGTGGTAGTGGACTAGGCAGTGGGATCAGCTGATACTAGGGACCGATGGGGTATCAACGCATGGTAGAGAAACTTTAGATATATGTGTGTGTGTTGTTTGTGTTCCTATGGAATCATCATGGCCATTTTCCAGAGCCTATCTTGATAGGCTACTTGATAAGGCTATCTTGATAAGTCTTTCCGTCTGACCTTTGCCTCCCTCTGCCCCCTGTCTCACCTCTGTCCCCTCTCTGACCTCTGCCCCCTGTCTGACCTCTGCCCCCTGTCGGACCTCTGCCCCCTGTCTGCCCCTGCCCCTCTGTCTGACCTCTGCCCCCTGTCTGACCTCTGCCCCATGATTGACACCTCTGCCCCCTGTCTGACCTCTGTCCCTCTGTCTGACCTCTGTCCCCTGTCTGACCTCTGTCCCGTGTCTGACCTCTGCCCCCGTGTCTGACCTCTGCCCCCTGTCTGCCCCCTGCCCCTCTGTCTGACCTCTGCCCCCTGTCTGACCTCTGCCCCCTGTCTGACCTCTGCCCCCTGTCTGGCCTCTGCCCCATGTCTGACCTCTGCCCCCTGTCTGACCTCTGTCCCTCTGTCTGACCTCTGCCCCCTGTCTGACCTCTGTCCCGTGTCTGACCTCTGCCCCCGTGTCTGACCTCTGCCCCCTGTCTGACCCCTGTCCCTCTGTCTGACCTTTGCCTCCCTGTCTGACCTCTGCCTCCCTGTCTGACCTCTGCCCTCTGGCTGACCTCTGTCCCTCTGTCTGATCTCTGTCCCCTGTCTAACCTCTGCCCCCTGTCTGACCTCTGCCCCGTGGCTGACCTCTGCCCCCTGTCTGACCTCTGCCCCCATGTCTGACCTCTGCTCCCTGTCTGACCTCTGCCCCGTGGCTGACCTCTGCCCCCTGTCTGACCTCTGCCCCCTGGCTGACCTCTGCCCCCCTGTCTGACCCCTACCCTCCCCTCCCTCGCAGGTTGTGTTCACCACTATGTCCGCCGCGCCGGGCCCCGGCCCCGGCCCCGGCCCCGGCCCCGGCCCCGGCCCCGGCCCCGGCCCCGGCGGCGGCGGCGGCGGGTCGGCCGCACCCCTGCCTCTCATGTCCGACCCGGCCGGTCTACTGGACGCTCTCAAACATGACACGTTTGTCACCGTGGACACGTTCGACGGGTTCACCACGCACTCCGACACGGTGGCAGGTAGGATGGCGTCGCAATGAGCGGAGGGTGGTGTGTTCGATTCCCGGTGGTGGTGAAATTTTTGGTTGGATGTGATGTAGCGGTAGTTTTCTTAGTGCGTTTCGTAGTAAAGTGATACTGCTCGGTACCACGTTATGTCACTTTATTGGCTGCGTGGGGGCAGTCTTGGGCTATCTTTAGTGACGTACTCTAAATGTTATTATTGTGTTAAATGTTATTGTTGTGCAGTAACCCGAGTTTTCGATTGATGTAAACAAAAAACATTGTTGGCCAAAAAATGACATACGTGGTTTCAATTTTGCACGGCCGAGTACCAGTCAGTACTAAACTGCTCACGTGTATAATTCTCTATAATTGTGTATAATTCTCTATAATTGATTAACCCGCGCACTGCAGGGTTGAGTTGATTTCCGCCCCCCCTCAGGTTTTTCAAAGATAGCGAAAAAACGGCGGCGCGCAGCTCCGCCGGGTTTTGATACACCTGTTAGGACATCAATTGCGCACACTTTGAGAAAAAATATATTATCGGGTCATCTCAGGTCAGGTCACCAGACCAGGTCAAGTGACTCCACCACCAAAAATGTTTGCAGTTGTGCCAAAGCCAGAGTTTTTCACCGATCAGGTTGAAACGTACAGGATGTCATAAGGGCATCAGTACTTACAATTCGTTTAACTCGGAATTTTGATATCGGTGACCTAAGGTCAGGTCAATTTCGTAACCTCCCCATAATAAGTCAATGGGGAAATATACAAATGCTTCCTATTTCAAGGATATGCATGGTACTAGTCCAATTACTTCTGTATCATGTTATTATAGGATATTCTTGATGATCCAAGTGTAAGTTTTGTTCTGTGACCCCTATTGGGTCATTTGAGGTCATGCGAGGTCACCATCACTTTTGTGTCAATAACTCTCGACATAATGAAGATTGAGAAGTAAAACAGACATCAATGTGTTTGTATCGTCGAGGCACGTCTTCCCATATGCAACATGCCCTACTTGGGTCACCACTTGATCTTGACCTAAGGTCAAATTGTTAAGTTGACTTAACAAGGTCACCATATATATATCATTCAAAGCGCCTTGACAAGATAAACACAATGGCGTAAACAGTTTTCCGTTATTTTTAATAAGTAAAAAGTTAATGGCAAAACACGATTTAGCAAAAAAACTTCATTTTTTTCTTTTTGACCTTTGGCGCCTCAAATATTGACCTGAGATCAAATCTGAGGACACCTTAGCGATTACAAATTTCACTGGCTGGCGTTTGCTTTTTTCCGTTTGTTTCTAACTATCATCGTTTCTGAGATATATGGGAATATCTGGAGCGATGTCCTAAAACAGGAAAAAACTAGAAAATTTGACCTTTGATGACCTCTGGTGACCTCAATTTTGACCTGACTTAAAAAAAACGCTGAAATACTCATGTTGGGTGCAAAGCCCCTGCAGTGCGCGGGTTAACCTAGTTAGATCGGTGATATGTCTCCTCTGCTGACGCGTACCCCTGCCCTCTAGTGGCGGCGCGACCAACTGCAGTTTACCAGGCCGACCACGTGATGCCGTCCAACGCTGAACTGGTGCACGCCGTCACCGAGCTGCAGCTGCAGCAGTACGTACAGCATGAGGTCGAGACGCAGGAGCAGCAGCACCAGCATCAGCAGCAGCAGGAGATACAACAACATCATCAGGGGATACAGATCGACAGTCAGCATCAGATTAAACAACAACAGCAGCAGCAGCAACAGCAGCAACAGCAGCAACAGCAGCAACAGCAGCAACAGCAGCAACAGCAGCAACAGCAGCAACAGCAGCAGCAGCAACAGCAGCAGCAACAACAGCAACAGCAGCACAATATCCAACATCAGCAGCAGAGGCTGAAGTCAGACTTCACTGAACATGTCAGCCTGGTGGAGATCGTTCACAGGTAAAACGGGGGAAAATAAAGACGCCGATTAGCGGAGAACTGGCAGTGTCTGGCTGTAGAGGTCTGGCTGTGGAGGTCTAGCTGTGGAGGTCTGGCTGTGGAGGTCTGGCTGTGGAGGTCTGGCTGTGGAGGTCTGGCTGTGGAGGTCTGGCTGTGTCTGGCTGTGGAGGTCTGGCTGTGGAGGTATGGCTGTGGAGGTATGGCGGTGGAGGTATGGCGGTGGAGGTCTGGCTGTGGAGGTCTGGTCTGGCTGTGGAGGTCTGGTCTGGCTGTGGAGGTCTGGCTGTGGAGGTCTGGCTGTGGAGGTCTGGCTGTGGAGGTCTGGCTGTGGAGGTCTGGCTGTGGAGGTCTGGCTGTGGAGGTCTGGCTGTGGAGGTCTGGCTGTGGAGGTCTGGCTGTGGAGGTCTGGCTGTGGAGGTCTGGCTGTGGAGGTCTGGCTGTGGAGGTCTGGCTGTGGAGGTCTGGCTGTGGAGGTCTGGCTGTGGAGGTCTGGCTGTGGAGGTCTGGCTGTGGAGGTCTGGCTGTGGAGGTCTGGCTGTGGAGGTCTGGCTGTGGAGGTCTGGCTGTGGAGGTCTGGCTGTGGAGGTCTGGCTGTGGAGGTCTGGCTGTGGAGGTCTGGCTGTGGAGGTCTGGCTGTGGAGGTCTGGCTGTGGAGGTCTGGCTGTGGAGGTCTGGCTGTGGAGGTCTGGCTGTGGAGGTCTGGCTGTGGAGGTCTGGCTGTGGAGGTCTGGCTGTGTCTGGCTGTGGAGGTAGCTTGTCGTGCTCGGTGGCTTCTCTCTTCGCCAATAATACCAGCCCATTGTGGGACCACACATATGACGTATGACATAGCTGGAGCACAAACTTCTGGCTGTGACACGATTCAAGGGAATAGTGGACCTTTAACATGGGGTTGTGTACTGAGATGTGTAGAGCAGATCGAAAAACGGGTTGTGGTGAAAGAATTACCTTGCTACGCTAAGTAATTTTGACACAGGACTAGTGTCGTGGTGTTAGATCTGGGCACGGAACAGCTTCTTCTAAAAGGGGCCCTTTTAGAAGACGCTGTTTGGCTGTTTTTCGTGCCCCGATCGGGGCACGAAACTTGAAACTCTTCGACGGATATCCATCTATTGCTATCGTCCAAACAAATGCCATATTAGTTTTTTCCAGCTTGAAATACCCAGTATAGCCAAATTTCAAGACAGCTTTCAAGGTGACCTATTCCCTTTAAGCGGTGCCTAATTTATCCTTGTTGATCATTCTGTGACGTATCACTATCAACCAAACTTCTTATACTTCTTACACTTCTTACACTGGCAGCGTTCATCAGTTCACAACACGATAATTATCCATCAGATGTATCGGAACTTTCATTTACACCACGTACTGGCTCCCATGGATCATGACGAGGTGGCCGAGTGGTTAAGGCGTTGGACTGCTAATCCAATGGGCTCTGCCCGCGCGAGTTCGAATCTCGTCCTCGTCGGATGTTTTTCCGGGTCGCTGTTCCGATGCCTGCAGGTTTTAGCGTTTGGTTAGCTGTCAGCTGGTTTCCTTTACCTTTATGAATAACGGAGTATGGACTTTGGTAAATAGTGGATACCGGGCAAACCATTGATATATATATATATATATTTAGGTATAGACGAACTACTCCGCCCGGCAGCCGTTCCCGCTAGGCGACACTAGCGCCGCAGCGGAGAAGGTAATGAGTTAGCGCAGCAATGCTTTTGCTATGGCGGAAGGGCGATATTTGTCGGCCCGTAACTCAAAAACCGCGTGAGTTGGCGCAATGGAAAAAGTTTGAGGACGTATAGACATTCATAATGAATAACATGGAATACAAATATTCAGCCTGAACGTTCACGGTAATTATCGTCAAATATCGCCTCTCCGCCATAGCAAAAGCATTGCCGCGCTAACTCATGCGCTCTCCGCTGCGGCGCTAGTGTCGCTTCAACCGGGAACGGCTGCCGGGCGGCGCAACGGCTGGAGTAGTTCGTCTTTACTTATATAGGTCAATGGGGAAACCAGTGAACGGGGGAGACCACCGGCAGAAATGACGTCGAACGTTAAAGGGGTCGTGCTCTGTTTGACGCAAATATTGAATCGCAAGGGTGGCTAGGATCGTCGATAATCACGTTATAATAGATATAGATATCATATAGTAATATAATATAATAGACAGATCCCTTTTGATCCTCCCGACTGCCTGTCCTCCATCCTTTGTCACGCCCACGTTACCCCGGGTCTGGTGGTCGCTGGCAACCGGGCATGTGGTGGCCTCGAGCTGCCCCCCGGGAGTGGTGGCCGTCTGCAAGGCGTGGGCTCTCCTCGCAGCTTCGCGCTGCGGGGAAGGGCCTGTTCATGGGCGGTTGCCCGGTCGGCGTCCATTTTGACCCACTTTACCCCTTCTCCTTCATCCCATGGCTGCGCAATCGTCCAAGTAGACCGAAGCGGCCTTATTCTAATCAAACCCAAACCAAATATAATAGAATAGATAGACGCTGATAGATTCACACTTGTTTGGGCTTTGAATTCGTGGTGTGATTTACAATGTCCGTAATCTGTAGCAATTTCCGTCGATTTTTCACCCATGGCGGAGCTCCCTTCCTATGTGCTGCCTTTATGTGCTGCCTTTATGTGCTGCCTTTATGTGCTGCCTTTATGTGCTGCCTTTATGTGCTGCCTTTATGTGCTGCATATGTGCTGCCTTTATGCCGCCTTTAATGTGCTGCCTTTATGTGCTGCCTTTATGTGCTGCCTTTATGTGCTGCATATGTGCTGCCTTTATGCCATATTTAATGTGCTGCCTTTATGTGCTGCCTATGTGCTGCATATGTGCTGTATATGTGCTGCCTTTATGCCGTCTTTAATGTGCTGCCTTTATGTGCTGCCTTTATGTGCTGCCTTTAATGTGCTGCCTTTAATGTGCTGCCTTTATGTGCTGCCTATGTGCTGCCTTTATGCCACCTTTAATGTGCTTCATATGTGCTGCCTTTATGCCGTCTTTAATATGCTGCCTTTATGTGCTGCCTATGTGCTGCATATGTGCTGCCTTTATGCTGCCTTTATGTGCTGCCTTTATGTGCTGCCTTTATGTGCTGCCTTTATGTGCTGCCTTTATGTGCTGCCTATGTGCTGCCTTTATGCCGTCTTTAATGTGCTGCCTTTATGTGCTGCCTGTGTGCTGCCTATTGCTGCCTTTATGCCGCCTTTAATGTGCTGCCTTTATGTTCCGCCTTTATGTGCTGCCTTTAATGTGCTGTCTTTATATGCTGCCTATGTGCTGCCTTTATGCCATATTTAATGTGCTGCCTTTATGTGCTGCCTATGTGCTGCCTTTATGCCGTCTTTAATGTGCTGCCTTTATGTGCTGCCTTTAATGTGCTGCCTTTATGTGCTGCCTATGTGCTGCCTTTATGCCGTCTTTAATGTGCTGCCTTTATGTGCTGCCTATGTGCTGCCTTTATGCCATCTTTAATGTGCTGCCTTTATGTGCTGCCTATGTGCTGCCTTTATGCCATCTTTAATGTGCTGTCTTTATGTGCTGCCTATGTGCTGCCTTTATGCCGCCTTTAATGTGCTGCCTTTATGTGCCACCTTTATGTGCTGCCTTTAATGTGATGTCTTTATATGCTGCCTATGTGCTGCCTTTATGCCGTCTTTAATGTGCTGCCTTTATATTCTGCCTATGTGCTGCCTTTATGCCGTCTTTAATGTGCTGCCTTTATATGCTGCCTATGTGCTGCTTTTATGCCGTCTTTAATGTGCCACCTTTATGTGCTGCCTTTCTGCCGCCTTCAATGTGCCGCCTTTATGTGCTGCCTTTGTGCCGCCTTTATGTCTCACTATGTGCCGCCTGTAATGTGCCCGTGTCTCTCTGTGTCTGTCATGCCCCCTTTCATGCCCTCCGCGGTGCATTTGGCTCTGTGTGTCTGCCTGTATCTACCTTTGTTCGTTCTACCCCCCTCCCCTCCTCACTACCCCCGCTGTCATCACCAGGCCGGGCGACGCTCTGTGTTTCCTGTGTGACTCACCTGTCACTGACGGTCTGGTGCCCCCCTCACTACCCCCCCCTGTCATCACCAGGCCGGGCGACGCTCTGTGTTTCCTGTGTGACTCACCTGTCACTGACGGTCTGGTGCCCCCCTCACTACCCCCCCTGTCATCACCAGGCCGGGCGACGCTCTGTGTTTCCTGTGTGACTCACCTGTCACTGACGGTCTGGTGCCCCCCTCACTACCCCCCCTGTCATCACCAGGCCGGGCGACGCTCTGTGTTTCCTGTGTGACTCACCTGTCACTGACGGTCTGGTGCCCCCCTCACTACCCCCCTGTCATCACCAGGCCGGGCGACGCTCTGTGTTTACTGTGTGACTCACCTGTCACTGACGGTCTGGTGCCCCCTCACTACCCCCCCCCCCCCCTGTCATCACCAGGCCGGGCGACGCTCTGTGTTTCCTGTGTGACTCACCTGTCACTGACGGTCTGGTGCCCCCTCACTACCCCCCCCTGTCATCACCAGGCCGGGCGACGCTCTGTGTTTCCTGTGTGACTCACCTGTCACTGACGGCCTGGTGCCCCCCTCACTACCCCCCCTGTCATCACCAGGCCGGGCGACGCTCTGTGTTTCCTGTGTGACTCACCTGTCACTGACGGTCTGGTGCCCCCCTCACTACCCCCCCTGTCATCACCAGGCCGGGCGACGCTCTGTGTTTCCTGTGTGACTCACCTGTCACTGACGGTCTGGTGCCCCCTCACTACCCCCCCCCCCTGTCATCACCAGGCCGGGCGACGCTCTGTGTTTCCTGTGTGACTCACCTGTCACTGACGGCCTGGTGCCCCCCTCACTACCCCCCCCCCCCCTGTCATCACCAGGCCGGGCGACGCTCTGTGTTTCCTGTGTGGCTCACCTGTCACTGACGGCCTGGTGCCCCCCTCACTACCCCCCTGTCATCACCAGGCCGGGCGACGCTCTGTGTTTCCTGTGTGACTCACCTGTCACTGACGGTCTGGTGCCCCCCTCACTACCCCCCCCCCCCTGTCATCACCAGGCCGGGCGACGCTCTGTGTTTCCTGTGTGACTCACCTGTCACTGACGGCCTGGTGCCCCCTCACTACCCCCCCTGTCATCACCAGGCCGGGCGACGCTCTGTGTTTCCTGTGTGACTCACCTGTCACTGACGGTCTGGTGCCCCCCTCACTACCCCCCCCCCCCCTGTCATCACCAGGCCGGGCGACGCTCTGTGTTTCCTGTGTGACTCACCTGTCACTGACGGCCTGGTGCCCCCCTCACTACCCCCCCTGTCATCACCAGGCCGGGCGACGCTCTGTGTTTCCTGTGTGACTCACCTGTCACTGACGGCCTGGTGCCCCCCTCACTACCCCCCCTGTCATCACCAGGCCGGGCGACGCTCTGTGTTTCCTGTGTGACTCACCTGTCACTGACGGTCTGGTGCCCCCTCACTACCCCCCCTGTCATCACCAGGCCGGGCGACGCTCTGTGTTTCCTGTGTGACTCACCTGTCACTGACGGTCTGGTGCCCCCCTCACTACCCCCCCTGTCATCACCAGGCCGGGCGACGCTCTGTGTTTCCTGTGTGACTCACCTGTCACTGACGGCCTGGTGCCCCCTCACTACCCCCCCTGTCATCACCAGGCCGGGCGACGCTCTGTGTTTCCTGTGTGACTCACCTGTCACTGACGGCCTGGTGCCCCCCTCACTACCCCCCCCCCTGTCATCACCAGGCCGGGCGACGCTCTGTGTTTCCTGTGTGACACCTGTCACTGACGGCCTGGTGCCCCCCTCACTACCCCCCCCTGTCATCACCAGGCCGGGCGACGCTCTGTGTTTCCTGTGTGACTCACCTGTCACTGACGGCCTGGTGCCCCCCTCACTACCCCCCTGTCATCACCAGGCCGGGCGACGCTCTGTGTTTCCTGTGTGACACCTGTCACTGACGGCCTGGTGCCCCCCTCACTACCCCCCCTGTCATCACCAGGCCGGGCGACGCTCTGTGTTTCCTGTGTGACTCACCTGTCACTGACGGCCTGGTGCCCTCCTCACTACCCCCCCTGTCATCACCAGGCCGGGCGACGCTCTGTGTTTCCTGTGTGACTCACCTGTCACTGACGGCCTGGTGCCCCCCTCACTACCCCCCCTGTCATCACCAGGCCGGGCGACGCTCTGTGTTTCCTGTGTGACTCACCTGTCACTGACGGCCTGGTGCCCCCTCACTACCCCCTGTCATCACCAGGCCGGGCGACGCTCTGTGTTTCCTGTGTGACTCACCTGTCACTGACGGTCTGGTGCCCCCCTCACTACCCCCCCCCCCGCTGTCATCACCAGGCCGGGCGACGCTCTGTGTTTCCTGTGTGACTCACCTGTCACTGACGGCCTGGTGCCCCCCTCACTACCCCCCCTGTCATCACCAGGCCGGGCGACGCTCTGTGTTTCCTGTGTGACTCACCTGTCACTGACGGCCTGGTGCCCCCTCACTACCCCCCCTGTCATCACCAGGCCGGGCGACGCTCTGTGTTTCCTGTGTGACTCACCTGTCACTGACGGCCTGGTGCCCCCCTCACTACCCCCCCCCCTGTCATCACCAGGCCGGGCGACGCTCTGTGTTTCCTGTGTGACTCACCTGTCACTGACGGTCTGGTGCCCCC
Organism: Chirona hameri; assembly: GCA_036785665.1. Taxonomy (NCBI): domain Eukaryota; kingdom Metazoa; phylum Arthropoda; class Thecostraca; order Balanomorpha; family Balanidae; genus Chirona; species Chirona hameri. The sequence continues at coordinate 76,852 of JAXIVJ010000122.1, read as the reverse complement.
TCACTACCCCCCCCCCCTGTCATCACCAGGCCGGGCGACGCTCTGTGTTTCCTGTGTGACTCACCTGTCACTGACGGTCTGGTGCCCCCTCACTACCCCCCCCCCCCTGTCATCACCAGGCCGGGCGACGCTCTGTGTTTCCTGTGTGACTCACCTGTCACTGACGGTCTGGTGCCCCCCTCACTACCCCCCCCCCCTGTCATCACCAGGCCGGGCGACGCTCTGTGTTTCCTGTGTGACTCACCTGTCACTGACGGCCTGGTGCCCCCCTCACTACCCCCCCCCCCCCCGCTGTCATCACCAGGCCGGGCGACGCTCTGTGTTTCCTGTGTGACTCACCTGTCACTGACGGCCTGGTGCCCCCTCACTACCCCCCCTGTCATCACCAGGCCGGGCGACGCTCTGTGTTTCCTGTGTGACTCACCTGTCACTGACGGTCTGGTGCCCCCCTCACTACCCCCCCCTGTCATCACCAGGCCGGGCGACGCTCTGTGTTTCCTGTGTGACTCACCTGTCACTGACGGTCTGGTGCCCCCCTCACTACCCCCCCTGTCATCACCAGGCCGGGCGACGCTCTGTGTTTCCTGTGTGACTCACCTGTCACTGACGGCCTGGTGCCCCCTCACTACCCCCCCCCTGTCATCACCAGGCCGGGCGACGCTCTGTGTTTCCTGTGTGACTCACCTGTCACTGACGGTCTGGTGCCCCCTCACTACCCCCCCCCCCCTGTCATCACCAGGCCGGGCGACGCTCTGTGTTTCCTGTGTGACTCACCTGTCACTGACGGCCTGGTGCCCCCCTCACTACCCCCCCCCCCTGTCATCACCAGGCCGGGCGACGCTCTGTGTTTCCTGTGTGACTCACCTGTCACTGACGGTCTGGTGCCCCCCTCACTACCCCCCGTCATCACCAGGCCGGGCGACGCTCTGTGTTTCCTGTGTGACTCACCTGTCACTGACGATCTGGTGCCCCCCTCACTACCCCCCCTGTCATCACCAGGCCGGGCGACGCTCTGTGTTTCCTGTGTGACTCACCTGTCACTGACGGCCTGGTGCCCCCCTCACTACCCCCCTGTCATCACCAGGCCGGGCGACGCTCTGTGTTTCCTGTGTGACTCACCTGTCACTGACGGTCTGGTGCCCCCTCACTACCCCCCCTGTCATCACCAGGCCGGGCGACGCTCTGTGTTTCCTGTGTGACTCACCTGTCACTGACGGCCTGGTGCCCCCCTCACTACCCCCTGTCATCACCAGGCCGGGCGACGCTCTGTGTTTCCTGTGTGACTCACCTGTCACTGACGGCCTGGTGCCCCCTCACTACCCCCCCTGTCATCACCAGGCCGGGCGACGCTCTGTGTTTCCTGTGTGACTCACCTGTCACTGACGGTCTGGTGCCCCCCTCACTACCCCCCCCCCCCCCTGTCATCACCAGGCCGGGCGACGCTCTGTGTTTCCTGTGTGACTCACCTGTCACTGACGGCCTGGTGCCCCCCTCACTACCCCCCTGTCATCACCAGGCCGGGCGACGCTCTGTGTTTCCTGTGTGACTCACCTGTCACTGACGGCCTGGTGCCCCCTCACTACCCCCCCTGTCATCACCAGGCCGGGCGACGCTCTGTGTTTCCTGTGTGACTCACCTGTCACTGACGGTCTGGTGCCCCCCTCACTACCCCCCCCCTGTCATCACCAGGCCGGGCGACGCTCTGTGTTTCCTGTGTGACTCACCTGTCACTGACGGTCTGGTGCCCCCCTCACTACCCCCCCCCCCTGTCATCACCAGGCCGGGCGACGCTCTGTGTTTCCTGTGTGACTCACCTGTCACTGACGGCCTGGTGCCCCCTCACTACCCCCCCCCTGTCATCACCAGGCCGGGCGACGCTCTGTGTTTCCTGTGTGACTCACCTGTCACTGACGGCCTGGTGCCCCCCTCACTACCCCCTGTCATCACCAGGCCGGGCGACGCTCTGTGTTTCCTGTGTGACTCACCTGTCACTGACGGCCTGGTGCCCCCTCACTACCCCCCCCCTGTCATCACCAGGCCGGGCGACGCTCTGTGTTTCCTGTGTGACTCACCTGTCACTGACGGCCTGGTGCCCCCCTCACTACCCCCCCCTGTCATCACCAGGCCGGGCGACGCTCTGTGTTTCCTGTGTGACTCACCTGTCACTGACGGCCTGGTGCCCCCTCACTACCCCCCCTGTCATCACCAGGCCGGGCGACGCTCTGTGTTTCCTGTGTGACTCACCTGTCACTGACGGCCTGGTGCCCCTCACTACCCCCCCTGTCATCACCAGGCCGGGCGACGCTCTGTGTTTCCTGTGTGACTCACCTGTCACTGACGGCCTGGTGGAGGTTTTCGGCGAGACGAACATCCTCGCAGCCTCGAAAACACCCGTCTGCGTCAAACTGGAGTGTCTTCTGGGCTGTACACTGACGACGGAGGCCGTACACAGCGACGCCATCTGTCTGGCGTGTCTGCAGCTGCTGGAGGCCGTCGACCGCGTCGACTTCAAACTGACGGTCGGTGGTGGGTTTCAAACTGACGGTGGTGGGTTTCAAACTGATGGTGGTGGGTTTTAAACTGACGGTGGTGGGTTTCAAACTGACGGTGGTTGGTTTTAAACTGACGGTGGTGGGTTTCAAACTGGAGGTTAGTGGGTTTCAAACTGACGGTGGTGGGTTTTAAACTGACGGTGGTGGGTTTCAAACTGAGGGTGGGGGGTTTCAAACTGGAGGTAGGTGGGTTTCAAACTGACGGTGGGTGGGTTTCAAACTGACGGTGGGTGGGTTTCAAACTGACGGTGGTGGGTTTCAGACTGACGGTGGTGGGCTTCAAACTGACGGTGGTGGGTTTCAAACTGACGGTGGGTGGGTTTCAAACTGGAGGTTAGTGGGTTTCAAACTGACGGTGGTGGGTTTCAAACTGACGGTGGTGGGTTTCAAACTGGAGGTTCGTGGGTTTCAAACTGACGGTGGGTGGGTTTCAAACTGACGGTGGTGGGTTTCAAACTGACGGTGGTGGGTTTCAAACTGGAGGTGGTGGGTTTCAAACTGACGGTGGGTGGGTTTCAAACTGACGATGGTGGTTTTCAAACTGGAGGTTAGTGGGTTTCAAACTGACGGTGGGTGGGTTTCAAACTGACGGTGGTGGGTTTCAAACTGACGGTGGTGGGTTTCAAACTGACGGTGGGTGGGTTTCAAACTGACGGTGGTGGGTTTCAAACTGACGGTTAGTGAAGGGGGTGGATTTCAAACTGAAAATGGGTGAACATCATTTTGAAAGTTGGTGATTGGATTGAGGGAGCATAGGTCATGTGCACTGTGCAGGGACTGATCTCAGTTCACGGTGACTACATAGTAATTACATAGTAATTACATATTAATTTTACATAGTAATTAGCGGTGCTAACATAAAATGACCGTCAATTATATATGACATTGCATGTTATATATGACATTGCATGTTATATATGACATTGCATGTTATATATGACATTGCATGTTTATGTGACTGCTTATGTGACTGCTTATGTGACTGATTATGTGACTGCTTATGTGACTGCTTATGTGACTGATTATGTGACTGTTTATGTGACTGCTTATGTGACTACTTATGTGACTGCTTATGTGACTGCTTATGTGACTGCGTATGTGACTGTTTATGTGACTGTTTATGTGACTGTTTATGTGACTGCTTATGTGACTGCTTATGTGACTGCTTATGTGACTGCTTATATGACTGCTTATGTAACTGCTTATGTGACTGCTTATGTGACTACTTATGTGACTGTTTATGTGACTGCTTATGTGACTGCTTATGTGACTGCTTATGTGACTGCTTATGTGACTGCGTATGTGACTGTTTATGTGACTGTTTATGTGACTGTTTATGTGACTGCTTATGTGACTGCTTATGTGACTGCTTATGTGACTGCTTAGGTGACTGCTTAGGTGACTGCTTACGTGACTGCTTATGTGACTGATTTACATGCAATTCTTCTGACTATTATACCTCACATCCTGCACAGATTGTGGTGGTCGTACAACCAAGGCAGTTGCGGCGCGCTTGAGCCTAATATCATCACCATCACCATCATCACCATCACCATCACCATCACCATCACCATCACCATCACCATCACCATCATCATCATCTTCACATTCCTCAGTCGTCTCACTACCCTGCGTGCTGGCCTTTTTAATCACGCTACACGCCTGGAGTCTGGCACAGGCTCTGAACTCCCCCCACCCTCCCCCCACCCAGAGAGTTGAGTGGCCGGCTTCTCACTCCTCCCCCATTCTCCCCCTCTGCCACAGGAGTTAGAGTGTCGCTCCAGAGAGCTGAGTGGCCGGCTTCTCACTCTCTCCCCCATTCTCTCCCTCTGCCACAGGAGTTGGAGTGTCGCTCCAGAGAGCTGAGTGGCCGGCTTCTCACTCCCCCCGCCCATCCACCCCCTCTGCCACAGGAGTTGGAGTGTCGCTCCAGAGAGTTGAGTGGCCGGCTCCTCACTCCTCCCCCATTCTCCCCCTCTGCCACAGGAGTTGGAGTGTCGCTCCAGAGAGCTGAGTGGCCGGTTCTCACTCCCTCCCCCATTCTCTCCCTCTGCCACAGGAGTTGGAGTGTCGCTCCAGAGAGCTGAGTGGCCGGCTTCTCACTCCCCCCGCCCATCCACCCCCTCTGCCACAGGAGTTAGAGTGTCGCTCCAGAGAGTTGAGTGGCCGGCTCCTCACTCCTCCCCCATTCTCCCCCTCTGCCACAGGAGTTGGAGTGTCGCTCCAGAGAGTTGAGTGGCCGGCTCCTCACTCCTCCCCCATTCTCCCCCTCTGCCACATGAGTTGGAGTGTCGCTCCAGAGCGTTGAGTGGCCGGCTTCTCACTCCCTCCCCCATTCTCCCTCTGTCACAGGAGTTGGAGTGTCGCTCCAGAGAGTTGAGTGGCCGGCTTCTCACTCCCCCCGCCCATCCACCCCCTCTGCCACAGGAGTTGGAGTGTCGCTCCAGAGAGTTGAGTGGCCGGATCCTCACTCCTCCCCCATTCTCCCCCTCTGCCACAGGAGTTGGAGTGTCGCTCCAGAGAGTTGAGTGGCCGGCTTCTCACTCCCTCCCCCATTCTCCTTCTCTGCCACAGGAGTTGGAGTGTCGCTCCAGAGAGTTGAGTGGCCGGCTTCTCACTCCCCCCGCCCATCCACCCCCTCTGCCACAGGAGTTGGAGTGTCGCTCCAGAGAGTTGAGTGGCCGGCTTCTCACTCCCCCCGCCCATCCACCCCCTCTGTCACGGGAGTTGGAGTGTCGCTCCGGAGAGTTGAGTGGCCGACTCCTCATTCCCCCACCCACCCATCCCCCTCTGCCACAGGAGTTTGAGTGTCGCTCCAGAGAGCTGAGTGGCCGGCTTCTCACTCCCCCCGCCCATTCACCCCCTCTGCCACAGGAGTTGGAGTGTCGCTCCAGAGAGCTGAGTGGCCGGCTTCTCACTCCCCTCGCCCATCCACCCCCTCTGCCACAGGAGTTGGAGTGTCGCTCCGGAGAGTTGAGTGGCCGGCTCCTCACTCCTCCCCATTCTCCCTCTCTGCCACAGGAGTTGGAGTGTCGCTCCAGAGAGCTGAGTGGCCGGCTTCTCACTCCCCCCGCCCATTCACCCCCTCTGCCACAGGAGTTGGAGTGTCGCTCCGGAGAGTTGAGTGACCGGCTCCTCACTCCTCCCCATTCTCCCTCTCTGCCACAGGAGTTGGAGTGTCGCTCCAGAGAGCTGAGTGGCCGGCTGCGTCGCCGCTTTACCCGGACCGTGAAGAGTTGGGATCTGAGCTACCCTGGCTGGCAGCCGGAGCCGGAGTCGGAGACGGAGGCGGAGACAGAGACGAAAGGAGTCACACAGGCGGGCGGAGCTGAGGCGGCGGGACCGGTGAAGAGAGAGGCGGGTAGAGAGGCGGTGAGAGAGGCGGGGAGAGAGGCGGAGGCGGAGGCCGGCTCAGGCGCAGCGGGGAAGGCGGCCGGAACAGGCGCAGCCGGGTGGTCAGAGTCGTTCAGCAGGTGAGGTGATGTCTGATGGCGCCGCCACTTGTCCTGCTGCTGCAGCTGCAGTGGTCCTGCCGACACTGGTCCTGCTGCTGCAGCTGCAGTGGTCCTGCCGCCACTGGTCCTGCTGTGTCCCCGTCCTGTTGCCACTGGTCCTGCTGCTGCAGCTGCAGGGGTCCTGTCGCCACTGGTCCTGCTGCTGCAGCTGCAGTGGTCCTGCCGCCACTGGTCCTGCTGCTGCAGCTGCAGTGGTCCTGCCGCTACTGGTCCTGCTGCTGCAGCTGCAGTGGTCCTGTCGCCACTGGTCCTGCTGCTGCAGCTGCAGTGGTCCTGCCGCCACTGGTCCTGCTGCTGCAGCTGCAGTGGTCCTGTCGCCACTGGTCCTGCTGCTGCAGCTGTAGTGGTCCTGCCGCCACTGGTCCTGCTGCTGCAGCTGCTGCAGTGGTCCTGCCGCCACTGGTCCTGCTGCTGCAGCTGCAGTGGTCCTGTCGCCACTGGTCCTGCTGCTGCAGCTGCAGTGGTCCTGCCGCCACTGGTCCTGCTGTGTCCCCGTCCCGCTGCTACTGGTCCTGCTGCTGCTGCTGCTGTTGTGTGTGCGGAGCTGCAGCAGAGTGCATAGGTTCAGTATCACTGGCTCAAGTTGGTTTTATTTAGAAAGCTTCGAATGGTCGGCTTTCGAAGACAAAAATATGTATTGTGATGTGAGGAATTGAAGGTAGTAGCAACTTATACTGAGTTAGTTGATGATATTGTTCATATGTGTCCCGTGCTGTCCCGGGTGTCCTGTGTGTCGAAACGGGCCAGTGTGTTCCCTCGGATGTTGTCAGCTGTCTCACCCTGTCTACCCAGCCTCTGTTTCACCCTCTGCCTCTGTCTCACCCTCTGCCCCTGCCCCACCCTCTGCCCAGCCCCTGTCCCATCTCTATATGACCTCTATCTGACTCCCTATCTAACCCTATCTCACCCTCTGCCCAGCCCCTCTCCCATCCCTATATGACCTCTATCTGACTCCCTATCTAACCCCATCTCACCCTCTGCTCAGCCCCTGTCCCATCCCTATATGACCTCTATCTGACTCCCTATCTAACCCCATCTCACCCTCTGCCCAGCCCCTGTCCCATCCCTATATGACCTCTATCTGACTCCCTATCTAACCCCATCTCACCCTCCAGCTGACCCTTCATCTGGTCCGCTTTAGACCCCTGTATGACCCTCATCTGACCCATGTATGACTCTTGTGCAACTCCTGTCTGACCCCCATCTGATCTCTCTGACCTCTGTTCGACCATGTCTGACCCTCTGCAGACACCAGGGCCCAGCCTGACCCCTATCTCACCCCTGTCTGACCTCTGACTCATGTATGGCCCTTGGCCCGTGTATGATCCCTATACGACCTCTGTCTGACCTCTGTCTGACCTCTGTCTGACCTCTGTCTGACCTCTGTCTGAGTCCATCTGACCACTGTTTGTCCTCTGTTTGAGGCCATCTGACCTCTGTCTGACCTCTGTCTGACCTGTCTGACCTCTGTTTGACCTCTGTCCTGACTTCTGTCTGACCTCTGTCTGACCTCTGTCTGAGTGCATCTGACCTCTGTCTGACCTCTGACCTCTGACCTCAGCCCGCCGGGGTCGCCGCCGGCCGTCTCCGCCGGTGACCTCTCTGACCCCGATGACCCCGGTGGCCTTCCGACACCACTCAAAGCCCGGAAGGCGGCGGCAGCTCGAAAGAAACGCACGGTGAGCTGGCGATGGCAACAGTGTTTTTTTCGGGGGGGGGGGGGGGGCTTCTGCGTATTGTTTCCAGTGTTTGTAAGCAATGTTCAAGCACACAACTGGTGCTCCTCGGGTTCGAATCCCACCGGCTCCATTTCTTGTTTATGTTCGGTGTGTGCTGGTATGGCAGTGTAGACTGAGAGATGTATGGTGTACATACTTTGTGCTGTATTGATTTCTGTATACCTATGTTCATGTCTTCAATATCACAACTTCAACAGTCGTGATTTGACAGATTCCGAAGTCACAATTTTGATATTTTGACATGACCCTGGTGTCCCCACCTGACCTGACCCTGGTGTCCCCATCTAACCTGACCCTGGTGTCCCCACCTAACCTGACCCTGGTGTCCCCACCTAACCTGACCCTGGTGTCCCCACCTGACCTGACCCTGGTGTCCCCATCTAACCTGACCCTGGTGTCCCCACCTGACCTGACCCTGGTGTCCCCACCTGACCTGACCTGACCCTGGTGCCCCCACCTGACCTGACTCTGGTGTCTCCATCTGACCTGACCCTGGTGTCCCCACCTAACCTGACCCTGGTGTCCCCACCTGACCCGACCTGACCCTGGTGTCCCCATCTAACCTGACCTGACCCTGGTGTCCCCACCTAACCTGACCCTGGTGTCCCCACCTGACCTGACCCTGGTGTCCCCACCTGACCTGACCCTGGTGTCCCCATCTAACCTGACCCTGGTGTCCCCACCTGACCTGACCCTGGTGTCCCCACCTGACCTGACCCTGGTGTCCCCACCTGACCTGACCCTGGTGTCCCCACCTGACCTGACCCTGGTGTCCCCACCTAACCTGACCCTGGTGGCCCCACCTGACCTGCCCCTGGTGTCCCCACCTGACCTGACCCTGGTGTCCCCACCTGACCTGACCCTGGTGTCCCCACCTAACCTCAACCCTTTGACCCTGCACCATGAACTGATCCAGGTTACCCCAGCTAACCTGGCCTCGCTACCCCGCCCCCCCCCCCCCCCACCAATCGCCGCAGGGCACCAAGGCGCGATGCAAGGTGCAGGTGACGGACCCTCGCAACCCGAGCAGCACCAAGACAAAGTACATCTACGACGAAAACTACGCCTGTGACGTCTGTGGCAAGACGTTCGCCTGGCGAGCACACCTGGCTAAACATGAACAGGTGAGCCTTGAGCTGTGGACGCAGCCGGAAGGCAAGCTACCTTTAATGTGAACGGTGCGCCGTGGGTTCGAATCCCACCGGCTCCGCCTTTTCGATGTGAAGTTTTCTCGCTGGCTGCGTTATTTTTCAACGTCCTTTGACGACGTACTTATTTTCGCCGCCTCCGTGGTTTTCCTCTCCTTTTGTGGCAATGTAAGCCGGGGGGTTGGTACAATCGTAGTGTAGATTGTTTGTTGTTGTGTGTGTTAGTGAATGGGTTTACACGCGCGTAGGATGACTGCTGTGAGTGTTAGCGAGTGGATTTACACGCGCGTGAGTAAGGGACGCGGCTACCGACCTGACTGAGCAGAATGTCTGTAGAGGACGTGCTGCTGTTGAACTGTCCGCACTTCTTACGGGAAACAAAGTACGTCAACCCTGTCAGTTAGTCTCTGAATGCTTGGCCTAGTTGGTTGACTCCGGTCCACTCTAGTTGGTTGACTCCGGTCCACTCTAGTTGGTTGACTCCGGTCCACTCTAGTTGGTTGACTCCAGTCCACTCTAGTTGGTTGACTCCGGTCCACTCTAGTTGGTTGACTCTGGCCCACTCCAGTTGGTTGATTCCGGCCCACTCTAGTGGGTTGACCCTAGCTAATTCTTGTTGGCGGCTGGCTTACCCATGCCCATGTCATGTCTGTTGCGTCTGTCACACTCGTCTCCTACGTATGTGCCGTGTCTGGTGACTCATTGGTATGTTCGGTCCCGGCTCACTTCTGATGTGGCTGGTGAGGTGGGAGGAGGTGGTTCGCGTGTGTTTCATTGAGTTTTTGAATGCCGTCTTGCGCGTCTCGCTGTGATCATTGTTTCGGAAGCCCCCCCCCCCCCCCCCCCCAGTCAATGGCGTGCAGCGGGAAATTATCGAGAAAAAAACAGCATATCTGTCACATAAAATAGGCTTGAAGAGCCTATGCATTCAACTGAAACAAGACGATCATAAATGATCATGCATCTGCAAGATGGAGTCGACCATTCAAGTTCAAGTTCAAAGTTCACGTGTCAGTGTCCAAGTGTGTCTATGCCTTCATCTGGTCGTTCCTACCACATATCCATTGTTTTATCAATTTGACGCGTCATTGTGAGAAAAAACACCCGTCTACCTTCTTGCGTTGGTCTTTGATCAAATTAATGTTAAGTGTTCTACTTTCCGTCGTGTTATCAAATGGTATCAAATGTATACCATTTGACCTCTGTCTGACCTCTGTACCAGGTGTGTACCATTGTTCTGTCGTGGCACGCCTGCCTGCCTTTCACGTCATGACGTGACGTCAGTGAAGTTGCCAGTGAAGCGTCAGTGAAGTTGCCAGTGAAGCGTCAGTGAAGTTGCCAGCTTCCTGTGTGACCTCAGATCTACATGTCCGTGCTCCCTCAGACCCACACTGGAGAGCGGCCACTTCACTGTCACGTGTGTGGCAAGACGTTCCGCTGGTCCTCCCACCTCACCAGCCACATCAGAAGTGAGTAGGTCCTGCTCCCACCTCACCAGCCACATCAGAAGTGAGTAGGTCCTCCTCCTCACCAGCCACATCAGAAGTGAGTAGGTCCTCCTCCCACCTCACCAGCCACATCAGAAGTGAGTAGGTCCTCCTCCTCACCAGCCACATCAGAAGTGAGTAGGTCCTCCTCCTCACCAGCCACATCAGAAGTGAGTAGGTCCTCCTCCCACCTCACCAGCCACATCAGAAGTGAGTAGGTCCTCCTCCCACCTCACCAGCCACATCAGAAGTGAGTAGGTCCTCCTCCCACCTCACCAGCCACATCAGAAGTGAGTAGGTCCTCCTCCCACCTCACCAGCCACATCAGAAGTGAGTAGGTCCTGCTCCCACCTCACCAGCCACATCAGAAGTGAGTAGGTCCTCCTCCTCACCAGCCACATCAGAAGTGAGTAGGTCCTCCTCCCACCTCACCAGCCACATCAGAAGTGAGTAGGTCCTCCTCCCACCTCACCAGCCACATCAGAAGTGAGTAGGTCCTCCTCCCACCTCACCAGCCACATCAGAAGTGAGTAGGTCCTGCTCCCACCTCACCAGCCACATCAGAAGTGAGTAGGTCCTCCTCCTCACCAGCCACATCAGAAGTGAGTAGGTCCTCCTCCCACCTCACCAGCCACATCAGAAGTGAGTAGGTCCTCCTCCCACCTCACCAGCCACATCAGAAGTGAGTAGGTCCTCCTCCCACCTCACCAGCCACATCAGAAGTGAGTAGGTCCTCCTCCCACCTCACCAGCCACATCAGAAGTGAGTAGGTCCTCCTCCCACCTCACCAGCCACATCAGAAGTGAGTAGGTCCTCCTCCCACCTCACCAGCCACATCAGAAGTGAGTAGGTCCTCCTCCCACCTCACCAGCCACATCAGAAGTGAGTAGGTCCTGCTCCCACCTCACCAGCCACATCAGAAGTGAGTAGGTCCTCCTCCCACCTCACCAGCCACATCAGAAGTGAGTAGGTCCTCCTCCCACCTCACCAGCCACATCAGAAGTGAGTAGGTCCTCCTCCCACCTCACCATCACATCAGAAGTGAGTAGGTCCTCCTCCCACCTCACCAGCCACATCAGAAGTGAGTAGGTCCTCCTCCTCACCAGCCACATCAGAAGTGAGTAGGTCCTGCTCCCACCTCACCAGCCACATCAGAAGTGAGTAGGTCCTCCTCCTCACCAGCCACATCAGAAGTGAGTAGGTCCTCCTCCCACCTCACCAGCCACATCAGAAGTGAGTAGGTCCTGCTCCCTCCTCACCAGCCACATCAGAAGTGAGTAGGTCCTCCTCCCACCTCACCAGCCACATCAGAAGTGAGTAGGTCCTGCTCCTCACCAGCCACATCAGAAGTGAGTAGGTCCTCCTCCCACCTCACCAGCCACATCAGAAGTGAGTAGGTCCTGCTCCTCACCAGCCACATCAGAAGTGAGTAGGTCCTCCTCCCACCTCACCAGCCACATCAGAAGTGAGTAGGTCCTGCTCCCACCTCACCAGCCACATCAGAAGTGAGTAGGTCCTCCTCCCACCTCACCAGCCACATCAGAAGTGAGTAGGTCCTCCTCCCACCTCACCAGCCACATCAGAAGTGAGTAGGTTCTCCTCCCACCTCACCAGCCACATCAGAAGTGAGTAGGTCCTGCTCCCACCTCACCAGCCACATCAGAAGTGAGTAGGTCCTCCTCCCACCTCACCAGCCACATCAGAAGTGAGTAGGTCCTCCTCACCAGCCACATCAGAAGTGAGTAGGTCCTCCTCCTCACCAGCCACATCAGAAGTGAGTAGGTCCTCCTCCCACCTCACCAGCCACATCAGAAGTGAGAAGGTCCTCCTCCCACCTCACCAGCCACATCAGAAGTGAGTAGGTCCTCCTCCCACCTCACCAGCCACATCAGAAGTGAGTAGGTCCTCCTCCTCACCAGCCACATCAGAAGTGAGTAGGTCCTCCTCCCACCTCACCAGCCACATCAGAAGTGAGAAGGTCCTCCTCCCACCTCACCAGCCACATCAGAAGTGAGTAGGTCCTCCTCCCACCTCACCAGCCACATCAGAAGTGAGTAGGTCCTCCTCCCACCTCACCAGCCACATCAGAAGTGAGTAGGTCCTCCTCCCACCTCACCAGCCACATCAGAAGTGAGTAGGTCCTCCTCCCACCTCACCAGCCACATCAGAAGTGAGTAGGTCCTGCTCCCACCTCACCAGCCACATCAGAAGTGAGTAGGTCCTCCTCCCACCTCACCAGCCACATCAGAAGTGAGTAGGTCCTCCTCCTCACCAGCCACATCAGAAGTGAGTAGGTCCTCCTCCTCACCAGCCACATCAGAAGTGAGTAGGTCCTCCTCCCACCTCACCAGCCACATCAGAAGTGAGAAGGTCCTCCTCCCACCTCACCAGCCACATCAGAAGTGAGTAGGTCCTCCTCCCACCTCACCAGCCACATCAGAAGTGAGTAGGTCCTCCTCCCACCTCACCAGCCACATCAGAAGTGAGTAGGTCCTCCTCCCACCTCACCAGCCACATCAGAAGTGAGTAGGTTCTCCACCTCACCAGCCACATCAGAAGTGAGTAGGTCCTCCTCCCACCTCACCAGCCACATCAGAAGTGAGTAGGTCCTCCTCCCACCTCACCAGCCACATCAGAGGTGAGTAGGTCCTCCTCCCACCTCACCAGCCACATCAGAAGTGAGTAGGTCCTCCTCCCACCTCACCAGCCACATCAGAAGTGAGTAGGTCCTCCTCCCACCTCCCCAGCCACATCAGAAGTGAGTAGGTCCTCCTCCTCACCAGCCACATCAGAAGTGAGTAGGTCCTCCTCCCACCTCACCAGCCACATCAGAAGTGAGTAGGTACTCCTCCTCACCAGCCACATCAGAAGTGAGTAGGTCCTGCTCCCACCTCACCAGCCACATCAGAAGTGAGTAGGTCCTCCTCCCACCTCACCAGCCACATCAGAAGTGAGTAGGTCCTCCTCCCACCTCACCAGCCACATCAGAAGTGAGTAGGTCCTCCTCCCACCTCACCAGCCACATCAGAAGTGAGTAGGTCCTCCTCCCACCTCACCAGCCACATCAGAAGTGAGTAGGTCCTCCTCCCACCTCACCAGCCACATCAGAAGTGAGTAGGTCCTGCTCCCACCTCACCAGCCACATCAGAAGTGAGTAGGTCCTCCTCCCACCTCACCAGCCACATCAGAAGTGAGTAGGTCCTCCTCCCACCTCACCAGCCACATCAGAAGTGAGTAGGTCCTCCTCCCACCTCACCAGCCACATCAGAAGTGAGTAGGTCCTCCTCCCACCTCACCAGCCACATCAGAAGTGAGTAGGTCCTCCTCCCACCTCACCAGCCACATCAGAAGTGAGTAGGTCCTCCTCCCACCTCACCAGCCACATCAGAAGTGAGTAGGTCCTCCTCCCACCTCACCAGCCACATCAGAAGTGAGTAGGTCCTCCTCCTCACCAGCCACATCAGAAGTGAGTAGGTCCTCCTCCTCACCAGCCACATCAGAAGTGAGTAGGTCCTCCTCCCACCTCACCAGCCACATCAGAAGTGAGTAGGTCCTCCTCCTCACCAGCCACATCAGAAGTGAGTAGGTCCTCCTCCTCACCAGCCACATCAGAAGTGAGTAGGTCCTCCTCCCACCTCACCAGCCACATCAGAAGTGAGTAGGTCCTCCTCCCACCTCACCAGCCACATCAGAAGTGAGTAGGTCCTCCTCCCACCTCACCAGCCACATCAGAAGTGAGTAGGTCCTCCTCCCACCTCACCAGCCACATCAGAAGTGAGTAGGTCCTCCTCCCACCTCACCAGCCACATCAGAAGTGAGTAGGTCCTCCTCCCACCTCACCAGCCACATCAGAAGTGAGTAGGTTCTCCTCCCACCTCACCAGCCACATCAGAAGTGAGTAGGTCCTGCTCCCACCTCACCAGCCACATCAGAAGTGAGTAGGTCCTCCTCCCACCTCACCAGCCACATCAGAAGTGAGTAGGTCCTGCTCCCACCTCACCAGCCACATCAGAAGTGAGTAGGTCCTGCTCCTCACCAGCCACATCAGAAGTGAGTAGGTCCTCCTCCCACCTCACCAGCCACACCAGAAGTGAGTAGGTCCTCCTCCCACCTCACCAGCCACATCAGAAGTGAGTAGGTCCTGCTCCCACCTCACCAGCCACATCAGAAGTGAGTAGGTCCTCCTCCCACCTCACCAGCCACATCAGAAGTGAGTAGGTCCTCCTCCCACCTCACCAGCCACATCAGAAGTGAGTAGGTCCTGATCCCACCTCACCAGCCACATCAGAAGTGAGTAGGTCCTCCTCCTCACCAGCCACATCAGAAGTGAGTAGGTCCTCCTCCCACCTCACCAGCCACATCAGAAGTGAGTAGGTCCTCCTCCCACTTCACCAGCCACATCAGAAGTGAGTAGGTCCTCCTCCCACCTCACCAGCCACATCAGAAGTGAGTAGGTCTTCCTCCCACCTCACCAGCCACATCAGAAGTGAGTAGGTCCTGCTCCCACCTCACCAGCCACATCAGAAGTGAGTAGGTCCTCCTCCCACCTCACCAGCCACATCAGAAGTGAGTAGGTCCTCCTCCCACCTCACCAGCCACATCAGAAGTGAGTAGGTCCTCCTCCCACCTCACCAGCCACATCAGAAGTGAGTAGGTCCTCCTCCTCACCAGCCACATCAGAAGTGAGTAGGTCCTCCTCCCACCTCACCAGCCACATCAGAAGTGAGTAGGTCCTCCTCCCTCCTCACCAGCCACATCAGAAGTGAGTAGGTCTCCTCCCACCTCACCAGCCACATCAGAAGTGAGTAGGTCCTCCTCCCACTTCACCAGCCACATCAGAAGTGAGTAGGTCCTCCTCCCACCTCACCAGCCACATCAGAAGTGAGTAGGTCCTCCTCCCACCTCACCAGCCACATCAGAAGTGAGTAGGTCCTCCTCCCACCTCACCAGCCACATCAGAAGTGAGTAGGTCCTCCTCCCACCTCACCAGCCACATCAGAAGTGAGTAGGTCCTCCTCCCACCTCACCAGCCACATCAGAAGTGAGTAGGTCCTCCTCCCACCTCACCAGCCACATCAGAAGTGAGTAGGTCCTCCTCCCACTTCACCAGCCACATCAGAAGTGAGTAGGTCCTCCTCCCACCTCACCAGCCACATCAGAAGTGAGTAGGTCCTCCACCTCACCAGCCACATCAGAAGTGAGTAGGTCCTCCTCCCACCTCACCAGCCACATCAGAAGTGAGTAGGTCCTGCTCCTCACCAGCCACATCAGAAGTGAGTAGGTCCTCCTCCCACCTCACCAGCCACATCAGAAGTGAGTAGGTCCTCCTCCCACCTCACCAGCCACATCAGAAGTGAGTAGGTCCTCCTCCCACCTCACCAGCCACATCAGAAGTGAGTAGGTCCTCCTCCCACCTCACCAGCCACATCAGAAGTGAGTAGGTTCTCCACCTCACCAGCCACATCAGAAGTGAGTAGGTCCTGCTCCCACCTCACCAGCCACATCAGAAGTGAGTAGGTCCTCCTCCTCACCTCACCAGCCACATCAGAAGTGAGTAGGTTCTCCTCCCACCTCACCAGCCACATCAGAAGTGAGTAGGTCCTCCTCCCACCTCACCAGCCACATCAGAAGTGAGTAGGTTCTCCTCCCACCTCACCAGCCACATCAGAAGTGAGTAGGTTCTCCTCCCACTTCACCAGCCACATCAGAAGTGAGTAGGTCCTCCTCCCACCTCACCAGCCACATCAGAAGTGAGTAGGTCCTGCTCCCACCTCACCAGCCACATCAGAAGTGAGTAGGTCCTGCTCCTCACCAGCCACATCAGAAGTGAGTAGGTCCTCCTCCCACCTCACCAGCCACATCAGAAGTGAGTAGGTTCTCCACCTCACCAGCCACATCAGAAGTGAGTAGGTTCTCCTCCCACCTCACCAGCCACATCAGAAGAGAGTAGGTCCTCCTCCCACCTCACCAGCCACATCAGAAGTGAGTAGGTCCTCCTCCCACCTCACCAGCCACATCAGAAGTGAGTAGGTCCTCCTCCTCACCAGCCACATCAGAAGTGAGTAGGTTCTCCTCCCACCTCACCAGCCACATCAGAAGTGAGTAGGTCCTCCTCCCACCTCACCAGCCACATCAGAAGTGAGTAGGTCCTCCTCCTCACCAGCCACATCAGAAGTGAGTAGGTCCTCCTCCTCACCAGCCACATCAGAAGTGAGTAGGTTCTCCACCTCACCAGCCACATCAGAAGTGAGTAGGTCCTGCTCCTCACCAGCCACATCAGAAGTGAGTAGGTCCTCCTCCCACCTCACCAGCCACATCAGAAGTGAGTAGGTCCTCCTCCCACCTCACCAGCCACATCATAAGTGAGTAGGTCCTCCTCCTCACCAGCCACATCAGAAGTGAGTAGGTCATCCTCCCACCTCACCAGCCACATCAGAAGTGAGTAGGTCCTCCTCCTCACCAGCCACATCAGAAGTGAGTAGGTCTTCCTCCCACCTCACCAGCCACATCAGAAGTGAGTAGGTCTTCCTCCCACCTCACCAGCCACATCGGAAGTGAGTAGGTTCTCCACCTCACCAGCCACATCAGAAGTGAGTAGGTTCTCCACCTCACCAGCCACATCAGAAGTGAGTAGGTCCTCCTCCCACCTCACCAGCCACATCAGAAGTGAGTAGGTCCTGCTCCTCACCAGCCACATCAGAAGTGAGTAGGTCCTCCTCCTCACCAGCCACATCAGAAGTGAGTAGGTTCTCCTCCTCACCAGCCACATCAGAAGTGAGTAGGTTCTCCACCTCACCAGCCACATCAGAAGTGAGTAGGTCCTGCTCCCACCTCACCAGCCACATCAGAAGTGAGTAGGTTCTCCTCCCACCTCACCAGCCACATCAGAAGTGAGTAGGTTCTCCACCTCACCAGCCACATCAGAAGTAAGTCAATGTAGTTATTGATGGAGTCGAGGACGGAGGACGGCTGGCATAGTCATGACCATTATATAATATAAATTAATGACATTAACTTGTCACAATATCTTATTTAAACAAGCAGAACCAAAAGACTTTAGGGGTTCGGGGACCAGCTTTCGGCGTTACACTATTATCAAGTTTCTAATGTTGACGAACGCCGAAAGCTTATTCTCTCTTTTGGCCCTGAATTTTAAAAGAAGGTCTATGTTTAATACAGTCAAGATAATACACTTATATTATATGATAATATAGCTTTTATGGAGATGTCCAGGCGGACGGAGTCGGCTGATGTCACACAGCGTATGAAGTTGGAGGGTGCCGTGATAAGCCGGATCTTATCAAACTATGTTGGGAACGAAATGCCATTTTCAGAGAGCTACGAGTCCCGTTATTTTATAGCCACACCTCGTATATGCTGTGCATATCTTGACGATTTTTTCTTCTTCATATTTCCTCTGCTTTCTTTGTTCGTTATCTTGAACTATATAATTAGCGTAAAGGATAAATATGAGATATATTTTATAAATCTTATGAAGTGTCATTTGACTCTTCAACTACAGTACCTAGTTAAAGAGTCAAATGAAGTGGAGTTGGGGTTTTATATTCCTGTATCCATTCAACACATGCAGCGACAGCTTCCGATATCTTCTCTGTATGGCTACGCTGACCCAATAAACACGAAACGCCTCGGCCACGTCCCCCATACCTTACCCCATACCTTATACCCCATACCTTACCCCATACCTTACCCCATACCTTACCCCATACCTTACCCCATACCTTACCCCATACCTTACCCCATACATTACCCCATACCTTATACCCCATACCTTACCCCATACCTTGCCCCATACATTACCCCATACATTACCCCATACCTTACCCCATACCTTACCCCATACCTTACCCCATACCTTATCCCATACCTTACCCCATACCTTACCCCATACCTTACCCCATACCTTACCCATACCTTACCCCATACCTAACCACATACCCTACCCCATACCTTACCCCATACCTTACCCCATACTTTACCCCATACCTTACCCCATACATTACCCCATACCTTACCCCATACCTTACCCCATACCTTACCCCATACCTAACCCCATACCTTACCCCATACCTTACCCCATACCTTACCACATACCTTACCCCATACCTTACCCCATACCTTACCCCACACCTTACCCCATACCTTACCCCATACCTTACCCCATACCTTACCCCATGCCTTACCCCATACATTACCCCATACCTTACCCCATACCTTACCCCATACCTTACCCCATACCTTATACCCCATACCTTATACCCCATACCTTATACCCCATACCTTATACACCATACCTTATACCCCATACCTTATACCCCATACCTTATACCCCATACCTTATACCCCATACCTTATACCCCATACTTTATACCCATACCTTACCCCATACCATATACCCCATACCTTACCCCATACCTTACCCCATACCTTACCCCATACCTTACCCCATACCTTACCCCATACCTTACCACATACCTTACCCCATACCTTACCACATACCTTACCCCATACCTTACCCCATACCTTACCCCATACCTTACCCCATACATTACCCCATACCTTACCCCATACCTTACCCAATACCTAACCCCATACCTTACCCCATACCTTACCCCATACCTTACCCCATACCTTACACCATACCTTACCCCATACCTTACCCCATACCTTACCCCATACCTTACCCCATACCTTACCCCATACCTTACCCCATACCTTACCCCATACCTTACCCCATACCTTACCCCATACCTTACCCCATACCTTACCCCATGCCTTACCCCATACCTCACCCCATACCTTACCCCATACCTTACCCCATACCTTACCCCATACCTTATACCCCATACCTTATATCCCACACCTTATACCCCACACCTTATACCCCATACCTTATACCCATACCATATACCCCATACCTTACCCCATACCTTACCACATACCTTACCCCATACCTTACCCCATACCTTACCCCATACCTTACCCCATACCTTACCCCATACCTTACCCCATACCTTATACCCCATAACTTACCCCATACCTTACCCCATACCTTACCCCATACATTACCCCATACATTACCCCATACCTTACCCCATACCTTACCCCATGCCTTACCCCATACCTTACCCCATACCTTACCCCATACCTTATACCCCATACCTTATACCCATACCTTACCCCATACCTTATACCCCATATCTTACCCCATACCTTACCCCATACCTTACCCCATACCTTACCCCATACCTTACCCCATACCTTACCCCATACCTTACCCCATACCTTACCCCATACCTTATATCCAATACCTTACACCATACCTTACCCCATACCTTACTCCATACCTTACACCATACCTTACCCAATACCTTACCCCATACCTTACCACATACCTTACCCCATACATTATACCCCATACCTTACCCCATACCTTATACCCCATACATTACCCCATACCTTATACCCCATACCTTACCCCATTCCTTACTCCATACCTTACCCCATACCTTACCCCATACCTTACCCCATACCTTACCCCATACTTTACACCATACCTTACCTCACACCTTACACCATGCCTTACCCCATGCTTTACCCCATACCTTACCCCATACCTTATACCCCATACCTAACCCCATACCTTATACCCCATACCTTACCCCATACCTTACCCCATACATTACCCCATACCTTATATGGGGTAAGGTATGGTACCCCGTACCTTACACCATACCTTACCCCATACCTTACCCCATACCTTACCATATACCTTACCCATACTTTACCCCATATCTTACCCCATACCTTACCCCATACCTTACCCCATACCTTACCCCATACCTTACCCCATACCTTACCCCATACATTACCCCATACCTTACCCCATACCTTACACCATACCTTACACCCTACCTTACACCCTACCTTACACCATACCTTACACCATACCTTACACCATACCTTACACCATACCTTACACCATACCTTACACCATACCTTACACCATACCTTACACCATACCTTACACCATACCTTACACCATACCCAGACTGGTTATTGATTCGACTCTGATTGAATCGATTGGAATCGTTCAATCAAAATCCCTTGAATCGAAGAATCGATTCACCACCGGATTTTGTTATTCATGAATCATGATTGAATCAAAACCCGCATGGAAACAAGGCTGATTGAATCAAAAAGACTGTGCAATGCTATTTAAATGGTGAGTCAAACGTGATTTGATCAAAAAATGTTTTGATTCTTTGAATTGGAAAGAGACTCTCTGTTTCAGGGCACACCAACGACAAGCCGTTTGTGTGTCTCGTCTGTGGCAAGCGGTTCGTGTCCGGACACGTTTTCAAGGGCCACATGCGTACACACACAGATGAGAGGCCATTCATGTGTGGGGTGAGTGGCGGGTGGTCAGCCGCGCTGTCTCGGTGGCGCCAGAGGCGGAGTCAGGAGCTGGTCCAGGGGAGTGGGCATCGGACGCCATGGGCGGAGCCAGGGGCGGAGCCAGGGGCGGAGCCAGGGGCGGAGCCAGGGGCGGAGCCAGGGGCGGAGCCAGGGGCGGAGCCAGGGGCGGAGCCAGGGGCGGATCCAGGGGCGGAGCCAGGGGCAGAGCCAGGGGTAGAGCCAGGGGTAGAGCCAGGGGAGGGAGAGGGTAGCATGGGCGGATCCAGGGCGGTGACGGGGCAATAGGGCCCTGGCTATCAAACATTTGCATCGAAGCAACTTGCATCGATGCAAGTTTGGTTTGGAGACATTAGTTTTATGCACAAAAAGGCGATGCCTTTTGAGTTTTCAGAGTTTCAACAAAGCTGTGGGGATTTTCCCCAGGAATCAGCCTTTTGGCAGTTCTGGGTCCGCCAGTGGTTCGTGTCAGGCGCCAGTGTCAGGACAGTGCCAGGACAGTGCCAGGACAGTGTCAGGACACTGTCAGGACACTGTCAGGACACTGTCAGGGCACTGTCAAGTGTCATGACGCTGTCAGGACACTGTCAGGACACTGTCAGGACACTGTCAGGACACTGTCAGGACACTGTCAGGACACTGTGGCTCCTGTGTGTAGGCTCCTGTGTGTGTAGGCTCCTGTGTGTGTAGGCTCCTGTGTGTGTAGGCTCCTGTGTGTAGGCTCCTGTGTGTGTAGGCTCCTGTGTGTGTAGGCTCCTGTGTGTGTAGGCTCCTGTGTGTGTAGGCTCCTGTGTGTGTAGGCTCCTGTGTGTGTAGGCTCCTGTGTGTGTAGGCTCCTGTGTGTGTAGGCTCCTGTGTGTGTAGGCTCTTGTGTGTGTAGGCTCTTGTGTGTGTAGGCTCCTGTGTGTGTAGGCTCCTGTGTGTGTAGGCTCCTGTGTGTGTAGGCTCCTGTGTGTGTAGGCTCCTGTGTGTGTAGGCTCCTGTGTGTGTAGGCTCCTGTGTGTGTAGGCTCCTGTGTGTGTAGGCTCCTGTGTGTAGGCCCCTGTGTGTGTAGGCTCCTGTGTGTAGGCCCCTGTGTGTGTAGGCTCCTGTGTGTGTGTAGGCTCCTGTGTGTGTAGGCTCCTGTGTGTGTAGGCTCCTGTGTGTGTAGGCTCCTGTGTGTGTAGGCTCCTGTGTGTGTAGGCTCCTGTGTGTGTAGGCTCCTGTGTGTGTAGGCTCCTGTGTGTGTAGGCTCCTGTGTGTGTAGGCTCCTGTGTGTGTAGGCTCCTGTGTGTGTAGGCTCCTGTGTGTGTAGGCTCCTGTGTGTGTAGGCTCCTGTGTGTGTAGGCTCCTGTGTGTAGGCCCCTGTGTGTGTAGGCTCCTGTGTGTGTAGGCTCCTGTGTGTGTGTAGGCCCCTGTGTGTGTAGGCTCTTGTGTGTGTAGGCTCCTGTGTGTGAAGGCTCCTGTGTGTGAAGGCTCCTGTGTGTGGTGTAGGCTCCTGTGTGTGGTGTAGGCTCCTGTGTGTGGTGTAGGATCCTGTGTGTGTAGGCTCCTGTGTGTGTAGGCTCCTGTGTGTGGTGTAGGATCCTGTGTGTGTAGGCTCCTGTGTGTGGTGTAGGATCCTGTGTGTGTAGGCTCCTGTGTGTGTGTGTAGGCTCCTGTGTGTAGGCCCCTGTGTGTAGGCTGTCCAGTTACGTCAAGTAACGTGTGTGGAGGCCGTAGTGTGTAGCCGGCCTACCTCCCGTTAGCTCACCACACACTATTCTAACACCCTGCCCTCTCCTCCCGGCCTGCCCTCCTTATCTCACAACTCACAACCCATCTTTATAGCCTCCCCCTGCCCTGCCCTGCCCTGCCCTGCCCTGCCCTGCCCTGCCCTGCCCTGCCCTGCCCTGCCCTGCCCTGCCCTCCCCTTCTCACCCCTACCCTCCCCTCCGTCAGGTATGCGGGAAGCAGTTCAGAGACAAGAGTAACCTGCGCACCCACGAGTGGGTGCACACGGACCGGCGGCCGCACCGCTGCCAGCCTTGCGACCGAGGCTTCCTCACCACCAGCGCGTTGAAGGTGCACAACAGGGCCGTGCACGCGTGGGTCGGCCCGGACCCGCTCGGCGGTGTGGTGGCCGCCGATCAGGACCCCCCGGCAGGGGGCTCGGGGTGACGCAGAGTGGAGAGTGAGGAGGAGAAGAGGAGGAGGAGGAGGGAGGAGGGGGAAGCCGAGAAAACGTGAGACGGATGGAGGTGTGAGGGGCGGGGGAGGAGGGGAGGGGTGCAGAGAGGTGGGAAAGGGTCGAATGATAGGGGTAGAGGAGAGAAGAGTAGAGGAGTGAGGACTAAAGGGGGTAGAGGGGAGGGGCAGAGAGGTGAGGGTGGGAGGTTATGGGGATGAGGGGGAGGAGGGTTCACTTGCCTCGAATTTTGTTATGGTTTTTTGTCTCGGAATTCGGTCTCTGCATACTAATAAGCGGACGTTTTGGTTGCCGTTGTAGAATTGTCGTACAATTTTTGTTGTTATTACGATAGATAGCTTTTGACAAGTAAATATAAATAAAAGCAAGAAATAAATCAGGGAACCTAAAAGTAGTATAAAAGAGAAGTATAATAATAATACAGTAAATAAGAGAACAAACATAATGTAATCTATCGTGATTGTAATAAGTTACTAGTACAAAATACCTCGCTAGCTCATGGCATTTCGGTAAATCAGGTGGCCAATATTGTGATATTTGGTGTTGAAAAGCGTGTTAAAAATGACCCCCGCTCCGTTCGTCAGCGTCATCAAACCGACGCTGGACGACGACGAAGGATATGAGAAGATTGAGACTGCGTACAACACTCCCGGCGAGGCATTCACTCCTGCCGGAGGAAGCTCCGAAGGTCTCAAACTCGAGTAACGCGTCGCCGCGCCACACCAGTGCCATCTATGGAGTGGGGCTGGAAGGTGTGCGTCAGACACCAGTGTCAAAAATAATAGGAATTCGACCAAATATAATGAAACGAATACAAGCAGCATGCTCGTATCACACACGACCCCCGCCACCTCACTATCTAACACCCTGCCTCTCTGGGGAACTAATGCTGTAGTCTGGGCACAAACGACCCCAAACACCTCACTATCTAACACCCTGCCTCTCTGGGGATCTAATGCTGTAGTCTCGGCACACCCGACCCCCCCCCCAACACCTCACTATCTAACACCCTGCCTCTCTGGGGATCTAATGCTGTAGTCTGGGCACAAACGACCCCCCCCCCCCCCTGCCACCTCACTATCTAACACCCTGCCTCTCTGGGGATCTAATGCTGTAGTCTGGGCACAAACGACCCCCCCCCCCGCCACCTCACTATCTAACACCCTGCCTCTCTGGGGAACTAATGCTGTATTCTCGGCACAAACGACCCCGCCACCTCACTATCTAACACCCTGCCTCTCTGGGGATCTAATGCTGTAGTCTGGGCACAAACGACCTCCCCCCCGCCACCTCACTATCGAACACCCTGCCTCTCTGGGGAACTAATGCTGTATTCTCGGCACAAACGACCCCGCCACCTCACTATCTAACGCCCTGCCTCTCTGGGGAACCAATGCTGTATTCTCGGCACAAACGACCCCGCCACCTCACTATCTAACACCCTGCCTCTCTGGGGAACTAATGCTGTAGTCTCGGCACACCCGACCCCCCCCCCCCCCCCCCCACCTCACTATCTAACACCCTGCCTCTCTGGGGATCTAATGCTGTAGTCTCGGCAGTTAGTATCACGACATGAAGTACAAAGACGCGTGTATGCGCCCTCACCGTGCGCTGGTAGATATTGATGGCGATGGTTGGTGGCTGGTGGTCGGTCGGTCGGTCGGTCGGTCGGTCGGTCGGTCGGTCGGTCGGTCGGTCGGTCGGTCGGTCGGTCGGTCGGTCGGTCGGTCGGTCGGTCGGTCGGTCGGTCGGTCGGTCGGTCGGTCGGTCGGTCGGTCGGTCGGTCGGTCGGTCGGTCGGTCGGTCGGTCGGTCGGTCGGTCGGTCGGTCGGTCGGTCGGTCGGTCGGTCGGTCGGTCGGTCGGTCGGTCGGTCGGTCGGTCGGTTGGTTGGTGGGTGGCATTTGTGACAGATGGTTGGAAGCTAGGCTGGTGTGAATCTGTGTAGTTATGAGTTCGGAGTGACGTCACTGAAGCCAATTACTTTACTGATGACGATGACGTCATATTTTGATGACAGTTAATGGCATCATTTGATGACGTCATAAATACTGGGTCATCTCAGGGATATTGGTTTTGCTGTTCGTAATACTTCGTGCACCTTTTCTGTATCGATGTGTGCGTGTGCGTGTGCGTGTGCGTGTGCGTGTGCGTGTGCGTGTGCGTATGCGTATGCGTTTGTTTGTATTACGGAGACAATATGGCGTCAGTGATTTCAGATATGCCCAATAGATGTCGCTGGGTGAGTATTGTCGGCAATGTTAGCAGTGTTTTGGGACATCGATGGGATGCCGAACTGAAGATACTGCGATGAGCCATGTTCTGCGAACTGAAGATACTGCGATGAGCCATGTTCTGCGAACTGGAGATACTGCGATGAGCCATGTTCTGCGAACTGAAGATACTGCGATGAGCCATGTTCTGCGAACTGGAGATACTGCGATGAGCCATGTTCTGCGAACTGAAGATACTGCGATGAGCCATGTTCTGCGAACTGAAGATACTGCGATGAGCCATGTTCTGCGAACTGAAGATACTGCGATGAGCCATGTTCTGCGAACTGGAGATACTGCGATGAGCCATGTTCTGCGAACTGAAGATACTGCGATGAGCCATGTTCTGCGAACTGAAGATACTGCGATGAGCCATGTTCTGCGAACTGGAGATACTGCGATGAGCCATGTTCTGCGGGGTTTGAGTGATGCGTTGTTCGAGTGATGCGTTGTTTGAGGGCATTACGTGTTGTGTTAGTAGCGTGTGTCGTCTTTACTTGATCAATCAATCAGTGTATTAAAAACCATCCACGAGGTGGCTATTCTGGTTTCATGTCAGTGTTACAAATAATATACAAAATACGATAAAAACGAGTACACTTCACTACACTACATCGGTAAAATCACACTTCGCATAGCGGTCTTAAAACCATCCAATGAATGGGCGGCACAAGCTTGTGGTGGCAGGCGGTTCCAGACAACTGCAGCCCGATACGAAAAAAGCCTTCTGAGAGGCGGTCAATCTGCACTTGTGCAGGTGGAGGCTACCTCGATCAGAGGCGCGCGTCTCGCGTGTGGAAACAGCGGCACGTGGGGTGAACATAGCGCGTATCTCGGGTGGCGCTCCCTCCTCTCTGAGCGCCTTAAACACCTTTACGGCGTCGCGGCGCGCCACCAGGGTCTCGAACTTCGGCCATCCTAAAGAATTTAGAGCCTGGGTTATATGATCATGCTTTTTGAGTCCTGTGACGATACGAGCGGCAAAGTTTATCAGTTTTTGGATTTTGACCAGTTGACCCTTGTCGCCCCTCCCCACACGCACAGGCAGTACGTGATATGTGTATACACGTACGCCTGAATTATAATTTTAAGGGCTTCTGAGGTGAAGTAATGCCGAACTTTGTACAGAGAGACGAGGATACCGTTACATTTTTTTGGAGACACTCGAGACATGCGCGTCCCATGACAGACCACGGTCCACCACGACGCCGAGGATTTTGATGCTGGTCGAGGCCTGCACCTCGGAACCATTTAATTCAAACCGAAATTTTTCCGTTTTTGCCAAATTTTTCTTTGAGCCAACAAGCATGAAAGCAGTTTTCTTCGCGTTCATTTTGAGAGAGTTAGAATCAAACCAAGACTGGAGCTCACGCAAGGTGAGCTCCAGTCTAATTTTTAGCCCGGCGAGACCAGGTCCGTCAGGGGACGCGCAGTCAACGTGCACGGTGTCGTCAGCGTAGGAGATGAGGCGGCCATGGGTCAAATATCCATATAAATCGTTTGAGAACAAAATGAACAAGACTGGACCAATAATCGAGCCCTGGGGCACACCACAAGTCACGGGACAAGTCAACCGTCCACCACGCACCATCTGCCTTCGGCCGCTCAAATAACTCCTAAACCAGTCCACGTCATTTACACCATACCATGACAATTTTGTGAGGAGGAGGCCGTGGTCGACGCTGTCGAACGACGCTGTGTTGATACTGCGCCCAGCGATCATTACAAATGGATGCCTATTGTGGCCTACTTTGAAGTGGTTCATCAATGACACGCTGACAGTGTGGGATGATGGGTGTAGGACTTCTCATCACTTCATCGTCTTTGAAGAAGGGACAAATCTTCTGAAACTCGCGGCCTGAAGACCGACACATTCTAGTGTTTTGAAGACCCCACACATTCTAGTGTTTTGAAGACCCCCACATTCTAGTGTTTTGAAGACCCCACACATTCTAGTGTTTTGAAGACCCCACACATTCTAGTGTTTTGAAGACCCCACACATTCTAGTGTTTTGAAGACTCCACACATTCTAGTGTTTTGAAGACCCCACACATTCTAGTGTTTTGAAGACCCCACACATTCTAGTGTTTTGAAGACTCACACATTCTAGTGTTTTGAAGACCCCACACATTCTAGTGTTTTGAAGACCCCACACATTCTAGTGTTTTGAAGACCCCACACATTCTAGTGTTTTGAAGACTCACACATTCTAGTGTTTTGTTGTCTTGATATTGGCTGTCTGACCTGAATCCTGGTCTTCAGGTGTCCTTGTATTCTGATCTGTTCGAATGTCCTGATATCATGCTCTGATCTCCTGTTCGGATGTCTCCAGATCTGATCTCCAGACCCACCGACCGGGCCCTGGTACTAGCAATTAGGTACCGCCAAGGAGAGACTGCCAGACATTGAATGAATTCATTTTCCAAATTTGTATAAGCAATTGCGTATTTTGTGTCATGCCGCGAAGCGGCGCGAAATTTGCAAGTTTTTCATTGTGGATAGCTGGATTCGGACTGCTCCCAAGGCAATTTTTACAACTGTACGTCCGACCGTTTTTTTGGGGGGGGGGGGGAGGGGGCAAATCATAGTTTCAGAATCTTTGGGGGAGGCATGGCCCTTTTGCCCCTCCCCTAGATCCGCCCCTGTTGCACATTAACATTGGACATACCTATTCATGACTGCCTGTGAGGTCTGAACTCAAAATCACGCGATGTAAAACAAAACATCGCGGTTTATGTCGGTCTTCTGCTATAGCAACTGCGCTGCCGTAAGCAGATTTCACAATGAAGAACAAAATAGGGGAAACCTTATCAAGAAAGGAAAGGAAATATCAGCCAATAACTTGCAAACGGTAAATCGCACAGACGTTCAAATGGTACCCATCGCTTCGGTGCATCATGACGGGTACAGTGGTGAATTATAATCAAAGGGATCGGCCCAGGCGCACAACCAGAAAACACATTTCGGGAGGGGGAGGATACGGCTCTTGGGGTCGTCATCTCCATTCCAAAAGGGGCCTCATTACCGATCCAAAGGGGTGCCGCCGGCACTCACGAATCGAGAGGCGACACCTGCACTCGCAGCCCCCCCCCCCCGCGAGGCATGCAGGGGCGCCGACTGCACAGTCACGACTCACAACGCACTTGCCGCCCTCGGAAGGTATCTCGTCGCCCTCGGAAGTATCGGTGGAGCTTTTCAGATTAGTTAGTCGGGCAAACTATCACATTGCCTGGTTGTTTTGCATGTTTGAAATGAAAAATGGTCACTTTAACGCCAGGGACCGTTCAAATCTGACAAAAGTTGGTGGGGAAAAGCGAGAAGTTGCTGGGGCCCCACCATTTGAATAGGAAACTCCACCCTCCCTCGCAAGACATCTTGCCGCCCTCGAAAGGCATCATGCTGTCCTTGGAAGGCATCATGCCGTCCTCGGAAGGCATCTTTCCGCCCTCCCAGCGCATTATGCCACCCTCAGAGCGCATTATACCGCCCTCGGAAAGCCTCGGAAGACATCTTGCCACCCTCGGAAGGCATCATGCCGCCCTTGGAAAACATCTTGCCGAACTTGGAAAGCATCTTGTCGCCCTCAGAGTGCATTATGCCGCCCACAGAAGACGTCTTGTCGCCCTCGGAAAGTCTCGGAAGACGTCTTGCCGCCCTCGGCAGGCATCATGCCGCCCTCGGAAGACATTTTGCCGCTCTCGGAAAGCAGTTTGCCGCTCTCGGAAAGCATTTTGCCGCCCTCAGAGCGCATTATGCCGCCCTCAGAAGACGTCTTGCTGCCCTCGAAAGGTATTCTGCCGCCCTCAGAGTGCATTATGCCGCCCTTTGAAGGTGACATGCCGCCCTCGGAAGACATCCTACCGCCCTCAGAAAGAATTTTGCCGCACTCAGGGCTCATTATACCGCCCTTGGAAGGCATCATGCCGCCCTCTTCGGAAGACATATTGCCGCCCTCGGAAAGCATTTTGCCGCCCTCAGAACGCATTATACCGCCCTCAGAACGCATTATACCGCCCATGAAAGGCATCATGCCGCCCTCGGAAGGCATTTTGCCGCCATCAGCCGTCTTGCCGCCCTCGGAAGGCTTTCTGCCGCCCTTAGAAGGCACCATGTCGCCCTCGGAACTGACACCTTGCCGCCCTCGGAAGCATCTTGTCGCCATCGCAACTGTAATAAAGGGGCGCCACATTTTGGAAGAGGGGCGCCCATGAGCTTGGGCCAGTGGCGTGCGCATAAATTCACACAGGACCAGGTCATTGCCTTGAGGGGCGCCACCCAATCGACAGGGGCGCCACCAATATTGGCGAACATTTTGCAGGGGGGGGGGGGGGGGGGGCGCCTCTCCTTCCTCACGTACTCGTCGTACTTCTAACATTTTGTGGGGCGCCATCACTAGCCGGAGGGGCGCCGTCAATAGCCGGAGGGGCGCTGTCACTGGCCGGAGGGGCGCCGTCACTGGCCGGGGGGCGCCGTCACTATCCGAAGGGGCGCCGTCACTCGCTGGAGGGGCGCCTTCACTAGCCGGGGGCGCCGTCACTGGCCGATGGAGCGTCCTCACTGGCCAGAGTGGCGCTGTCACAAGCCGGAGGGGGCGCCGTCACTGATCGCCAGCTTTGCATGGGCGCCTCGGGTCCAAAGGACCAGGTCATGCCCTGGATGACGTATATTCGGTACGCCACTGGCTTGGGCCCTCACTGACATAGGGGCGCACATATACTGGCGGGGCATTTTTGGTGGCTTTTTTAGTTTTTCCTTGGTTTTATTTTTTTGTGAGTTTTTTTTTTACAAGGGGCGCCTGCGGCGCCCACTCAAAACCCAGAACAGACCCACTTTTTGAGGGGGCGCCTTTGGCGCCCGCTCAAAAGGGGGGGGGGGGGGGTCCGGGGCACCCGGACCCCCGGTAGCGACGCCCCTGTGGGTGGTCCGCTTTACCCCGCTATTCACGAGATTGCATGTATCTGTATTTCATGCGGGAGGCCGGGTTAAAAATGTTAAAAGCGAATAGCTTAATTGGTTCGCTGCTGTTGTTATCGAGTTATAAACTTTTGGAAAACGCTCGAAATGCAGAGCATAGCTGCTTTGCTGCCGTTTATCTGGAGTTACAGACTGTTGGACTGGGTTAATTACCAATGCATGACATTCGTGTTATCGATGAACATATTTCAGTATTTGAACGAGTACCTGAAAAATGAAGAATTAAGTATTGTAAACAAACATTGTTTTAATCGAATGGGGTAGCGTGGTTCACTTTGCCCTGTGATTTTGTTCTCACCCAAAACATGTTTTGGCTTCTTCGATGTCGAATCACGCCATTTTATAGAAGTCCTAGATGAAATTCCTCCGAATGAAAATCAGAGCTTGAACACGAAACTACCCTTCGGACGCATTTGTTGGTAGATTCCGGTTGCCACTAAACATATATATGACGTCATTCCTTAGCTAGTCCGCTATACCCCACTCTCCCCTATGCAATTTTTTTTTTATTGAGTTTAAGAAACTGACTGCATATGAAAATCACGGGAAAAAATCGGTAAGGCACAGAGGAAAAGCTCTTCCGGGTTATCTGCTATAATGGTTTTCCTTCCGGTGGCACTGGTGAAATATGAACACTTCCTCTAAATACGAGTTTATGCGTAGGTATCGAGGTCTAATTAATTTATTAAACCAATGTATACCTAATCACAGTGCAAAATTATTTTACATTGCACCTCAAGCTAAAAATACTACAGGTTATCGATTATGGGGTAATGTGTGAAAATCATGCCTTTGGGATGCTGAGGTAGGCTAAGATCAAACATAATTATTTCTGTTTAGTAAACTTTCAATCCGTGTGAAATGTGCACAATATACAATGTGTATGGATTCATATCAATTGTCAGTGAATGCTATACAAATGAACAGACAATGAATGAATTGGTATGACAAGCTATCAATGCCGCCGTTTTAACTGCAATCGCTCAATTCCCTCCGAAGCCAGGATTGAGTTAGCAGAAAGTGAATATTTTACTGAATTACTACCCGTATGCATTAGGTACTTACTTAGG
Source organism: Chirona hameri (assembly GCA_036785665.1). NCBI lineage: Eukaryota > Metazoa > Arthropoda > Thecostraca > Balanomorpha > Balanidae > Chirona > Chirona hameri. The sequence goes on along the minus strand of JAXIVJ010000122.1, from coordinate 45,491 downwards.
CATTCCCTTTGAACGCAATTTTGGGTTGCATGCTATGTTTCCATGGTTAGGAATTTTATGGAGCTATTCTTGATGGATATATATATCCAACCAGTGATTCGAGACCGAACAAAACATATTTTGGGCGGAAGTGTGCAAGCAGCACATATCAGGTGCGATGGCAAATATTAATTTTCATGCCTCTTTTCGGGCGCTGACAAATTTGGCAAACACATTTTCATTTTGCATAACTAGAAAACAAGTATGTTGAGTTTTTATTTCATTTTCTAGCTTTAAATTAATTTGTAGATATGTAATAATAACATTTATTTTCACAATTCGCCATGGGTAATATAAATTTGAGCACCGCGCTTTGCCTTGGAGCCTTTGTTTTACACTTCGCGGGCTTTGCGAACTCATGGGTCGCAGATATGGATACAATGCAGAAGCTGGAAGAGTATAAGAGAAGGTACCAGGATATTAGAAATGCAGACAATAAGTACCCCAAGTTAAAAGAAATAAAATACGGGGACATCAAGCCATACTCAGATCTTACGATTCCTGACATTTGGCCGATGTACGATGACAGTGTAGAATCATTCGAGTATAAATATTACGTTGATAAGAATCTTCAAGTTTACAAGAAGTACCTGTTTCAACAAGTTATTGATGAGTGGTTCCTCCACGTACCCTGCTACTCGATGAAGAACATCGGCGAGGGGGTCTCCTTGAAATGCCCTCCCGATGATCCCGAGCTCGGAAAAGGCAACTTCGCCATCCCGTTCGAAGGGTCGGCGTGCGTCACCGATCAGTTTGGCTGTTCGATCCAGTACTACGAAGCCTACAAGATGTACATCATCTCCATCGATGACCTGCGCCGCTGTGGGCCGGGCAAGATCCACGCCTTCGTGGCGCGCACACTGGGCGCCCGCAGTCCGATCCAAGAGCCGGACCGCAACGAACACGTCACCGTCAACTTCGAGAACGTCGAGCTCGGCATGGAGCCCAGCTACTTCAAGGACGACAGCTGGCGCAACAACTTCCCCGCCCTGCTGGAGGACCTCGACAACTGCCGCAAGACCAGCGAGGAGGTCTACCAGATGAAGACCGCCACCTTCCCCAATGGTATCTTCGACTACGGCTCTGTCCTCGTACCGGAAACGTTCCAGTACTCTGATCCGCTCGACCCTCGACCCGTCACCGTCGCCAAGGAAATCTACGAACAAGTCCGACTCGACCGCTCCAAATATGGTCACGACTTCCGGTTGGCGCTGACCGGAAATGACCTCTACCGAATGCGGCTGTTCTTCACCTGCGGCGCCAACGGCAAGTGCTTCAAGAAGGACGGCGTGTGCAAGAACATGGGCTTCATCGCATCTAGCCCCCTGATTGACCTCGCCAAGAAGGCCGACCAGGCCGTCAGCTGCGAGTGCTTCTGCCCCTACTCGGACCTAAAGGGTCAGTTCTGCGACGTGAACGCCTTCATGAAGTTCAAATACCTCGACTCGAAGGCGATGTGTTTCAAGTTCATCAAGAAGAGCGGCAAGACGGACGTGGCGAAGGAGAGAGGGGAGCTGGTGACGGAAAGAGGACGCAACGTGCTCGCACCCGGCGCCAAGAGCTCCTTCGTCTACACCAAGAAGGATATCTTCTCTGATGATGTAAGAGCAAGGGGGACAGAGGTGGGGCAGAGGGGGAGGGGAGGTGGGGGGGGGGGGGGGGGGGGGGGGGGGCTGGCTGAGTGGAAATGGCGTAGGGATCCTTTTAGTTCACTGGATTGCCGCGTTTTCAGACACTCAGTCACAGTGGGGAATCAGAGGAATTAATTTGAAAAGCAAGATATCGTGTTCCAACGATTTCACTCGATGCTGAGTGAGGTCTGATGCAGTCGATATCAGAACTCAAATTTTACACATTGCCATGCTTTCTTAAATATGCGAAATTGCAAGAAAATTGGTATTGTCTATGTTACGTTTGGTTTTGACGACATTCAGTCATCTAATTTTTTGGGGGTGTCGCCACAAAATTTTGAGTGAGGGGACCAGCCAGGGGATTGGGGGGGGGGGGCAGCCAGGTGTTTGTTCCCCCACTCCCATAGGGCTGATGTTAAAATCTTGCTAATCTGGGGGGGGGGGGGGGGGGGGGGGTGGCGGAGCGATCATTGGGGTCTGGTTCCCAGCCCTCCCGGTGCCGATGCCCCGCTAGTATGGTTGCCTGAATTCTGTTCAGTCTGACATGAGAGATGTCCGGCCAAATTTGTCAGCCTAAATTGTGATGGCGGTCGTGAATCCATGTCAGCCTTCATCGCAAAGCCTATCCCGGAAAAATCACTATGTCTGTGCGGCACGGGGGCAGGACTATCATTGTAAGAATGGATGCGTTGGAATATCACAGTAAGTGCTGCTATTACAACATATTGTGTGTGACCACTGTGAATATGTGACGACTGTAGTGGCTGTGACGATTTCAACGACTGTGACGACTGTAACGGCTGTGACTTCTGTAACAACTTACCACCTGTGACGTGTGACGGCCGCGTGTGACGACTGTGACTTCTATAGCAACTTACCACCTGTGACGTGTGACGGCCGCGTGTGACTTTGACGCCCGCCTGTGACGTGTGACGGCCGTGTGTGACGTGTAACGGCCATGTGTGACGTGTGACGGCCGTGTGTGACGTGTGACGGCCGCATGTGACGTGTGACGCCCGCCTGTGACGTGTGACGGCCGTGTGACGGCCGTGTATGACGTACCTGGACAGGAAGCGGGCGCTCTGACCCAGGATCAGGACTCGCTGGTGGCCGATTTCCACCCCCCGGCCGCGATTAAGAAGCTCGGAGGATTGGCTGCTGCCCCCGACGTCTGGGTCTCTAAACAATGGTACGGTAAATCGCTTACTCGCATTAGTTTTATTCCGAGTCGACTTGCTGAGGTGTACGTGATTGTGTTTATCTTGTGACTTCATCTGTAATTAGGTGTGCAACCCGTTAGCGCTAAAGTTTAACTTAACACATACACACGAAAATAATTATTGTTTGGTTAAATGCAGATGCCTTTTGTAGCTTCTCTGAGGAAGCTTGATGTTAAAACAAAAACGTTCAGTCAAATATTGTAGGCGATTTTCTTGGTGGTGACGGTGTGACGGTGTTTGGTGACGATTTAAAAACATTTTTTTAGTCCGAATGTTTTTGAATGGATGGATTTTCGAGGTCAGACACGCGCTAAGCATAGCTCGTTGCGCAGGCCCTGGGCCCACCACCCGATCAAGCAATTCCTGGCGTCCGGCAGAGTTTAGAAGCGAACGTTTTACGTGCCCAACATACCTGGTCACGGTCCGCCCCACCCTCTTATGTCAACTGACTTTGAGTCTGACCGCTGCCACCGGCCAAAGGCCACCCCTGTCAGGGGCAAATAGCGAGCGCCGAAGCGACTCGAACCCGGGCTGCCACTACCGGGTGAGGTCAGAAGTCCGGCGCTCTCCCAACTGAGCTACAGGGGCGGGCGTACTATCAAAGCTTGTACCAGCTGCAAATTTGGTAGGGGAAAGTGGGGTATAGTGGACCACCGGGGCAAAGCAAGCCACCCACTCTGCTGTTTTTATGAGTGGAGCAATTTACGTGCAATTATCTTCACAAATACTGTAAATGTCGACACACTTCCGACCGCGACGGCTCGGCGATCGAGGTGACAGTTTTCGCTCCGAGACAAGACATGTGATATTTTGTATTTCTGTTATAATTTTAGTGTAATGGGAATGTCGAGATTGCTGCGGTTTCTGTGCCCAAATGTAAATTCCTTCGGTAATGCAATTGTATAGTTGTAAATGCGCCATAAACAGGCAATCGCCATTTTTGGCGTGTCGTCTGAAATGCTTGTCCAAACGTGAAACTTTAATTTGGAGTAAAGTGGACCAGGGTGGTCCGCTTTGCCCCGCTATTCACGAGATTGCATGTATCTGTATTTCATGCGGAAGGTCGCGTCAACCCGCGTCGTGGTGGTGCTCGACGCCACCTTCGCCGTGCCGGGGGGGGGGGGGGATGTTTAGACACCCCCCTATAACTCGAGCTAGAAAGACAGGAAAAGGCGTTCAAAAGCTGTCGACAAGCACATTGGAAAGTACTTTGGGTATTGTTTTTCTAAAGCCAATATTGAGGTCACCAGAGGTCATCAAAGGTCAAATTTGCCAGTTTTAGGACTTCGCCTCAGAAACCCCAGATATCACAGGAAATATGATAGCTAGGAACAAACGGAAAAAGCAATGGAAAGCTTTTGCAAAAATTCAATGGGTAAAGTGTCCTCAGATTTTAGCTCAGGTCAGTAGTTAGGCTCCAGAGCTCATCAAATGTCAAAAAGGCTATTTTTGTTACAAAGCAGTTTTTCACTAATAGCTTTTTACCTAATAACGGCAAGGCAATAATTGTGATGCGATCGTGATTGTCTCGTCAAGGCACTTCGATTCATATTAGTTTTGACCAGGTTAGGTCAACTTAAAAATTTGACCTCAGTTCAAGGTCAAGTGGTGCCCCAAGTGGGCAATGGTGCATATGGGAAGACGTGCCTTCACGAGACAAACACATTGGTTTCGGTTTCACTTCTCTATCGTCATTATGTCAAGAGTAATTGACATACAACTGTTGGTGGCCTCGGATGACCTCGGCTGACCCTGAAGGGGTGACTTAACAAAAATGGCGCCTAGGTCATCAATAATGGCGTATAATAACATGATCCAGAAGGAACTAGACTGATATATTGCGTATCCTTGGAATAGGAAGCATTTGAATATTTCCCCATTGACTTATAATGGGAGGTCACGAAATTGACCCGACCTTAGGTCGCTGATATGCACAATCCAAGATAGACGAATTGTAGATATATGACCTTATGAAATCCTGCAAGTGTAAAACTGATCATCCAAAACCTGTGACTGAGGTACGACCATAAGTTTTTTAAGGTGGGGTCACGTGACCTGATCTGGTGACCTGACCTGAGATGACCCGAACTATTTTTTTTTAACATAATACATATGCGCAATTGATGCCCGAACATCTGTGACAAAAACGGTGGCGCGCAGCACCGCTGTGTTTCCGATATCCTCAAAAACCTGAGGGGGGGGGGGGGGGGGGGGTCTAAGCCCCCCCCCCGGCACGGCGCGGGTTAAAGATGTTAAAAGCGAATAGCTTAATTGGTTCGCTGCTGTTGTTATCGAGTTATAAACTTTTGGAAAACGATCGCAGTGCAGAGCAAAGCTGCTTTGCTGTCGTTTATCTGGATTTGGAGGCTGTTGGACTGGGTTAATTACCAATACATGACATTTGTGTTATCAATGAACATATTTCAGTATTTGAACGAGTACCGGGCAAATGAAGACATAAGTATTGTAAATAAACATTGTTTTAATCGAATGGGGTAGCGTGGTTCACTTCGCCCTGCAATGTTTTTGCTCACCGGGGACATGTTTTGGCTTCTTCGGTGTCGAATTACGCCATTTTATAGAAGTCCTAGATACAATTCATCCGAATGAAAATCAGCTGAAACACGAAACGACCCTTCGGACACATTTATTGGTAGATTCCGGTTGCCACTAAAAACAATATAAGATGTAATTCCTTAGCTAGTCCGCTATACCCCACTGTCCCATATAACCAAGTTTTAACCCGCAGCGGTTCATGTAAAAGTAAAAGTATTGTAAAAGTATTGTATGTAATGTAGAATGTAAAAGTATTGTATTCAAGTAATGCAGTGTCGCTTTCTCGAATTCAGCGTGCGCCGACTTACCTCGACTGTTTCCCTCGACTGTTTTCTCTGTGAAGCCCGCCACACACTCGACTGTTTTATCTGTGAAGCCCGCCACACTCTCGACTGTTTTCTCTGTGAAGCCCGCCACACACTCGACTGTTTTCTCTGTGAAGCCCGCCACATACTCGACTGTTTTCTCTGTGAAGCCCGCCACACGCGTGACTGTTTTCTCTGTGAAGCCCGCCACACACTCAACTGTTTTATCTGTGAAGCCCGCCACATGCGACTGTTTTCTCTGTGAAGCCCGCCTCACACTCGACTGTTTTATCTGTGAAGCCCGCCTCACACGTGACTGTTTTCTCTGTGAAGCCCGCCACACACTAGACTGTTTTCTCTGTGAAGCCCGCCACACGCGTGACTGTTTTCTCTGTGAAGCCCGCCACACTCGCGACTGTTTTCTCTGTGAAGCCCGCCACACACGCAACTGTTTTCTCTGTGAAGCCCGCCACACGCGACTGTTTTCTCTGTGAAGCCCGCCACACACTCGACTGTTTCCTGTGTGAAGCCCGTCACACATTCGACTGTTTTCTCTGTGAAGCCCGCCACACACGCGACTGTTTTCTCTGTGAAGCCCGCCACACTCGCGACTGTTTTCTCTGTGAAGCCGGCCACACACGCAACTGTTTTATCTGTGAAGCCCGCCACACGCGACTGTTTTCTCTGTGAAGCCCGCCACATACGCGACTGTTTTCTCTGTGAAGTCCGCCACACACGCGAAGGCTTTCTGTGTGAAGCCCGCCACACACTCGACTGCTTCCTGTGTGAAGCCCGCCACACACTCGACTGTTTCCTGTGTGAAGCCCGCCACTCACGCGACTGTTTTCTCTGTGAAGCCCGCCACACACGCGACTGTTTTCTCTGTGAAGCCCGCCACTCACGCGAAGGTTTTCTGTGTGAAGCCCGCCACACGCGACTGTTTTCTCTGTGAAGCCCGCCACACACGCGACTGTTTTCTCTGTGAAGCCCGCCACACACGCGAAGGTTTTCTGTGTGAAGCCCGCCACACACTCGACTGTTTCCTGTGTGAAGCCCGCCACTCACGCGACTATTTTCTCTGTGAAGCCCGCCACACACGCGACTGTTCTCTCTGTGAAGCCCGCCACTCACGCGACTGTTTTCTCTGTGAAGCCCGCCACACACGCGACTGTTTTATCTGTGAAGCCCGCCACTCACGCGACTGTTTTCTCTGTGAAGCCTGCCACACTCTGGACTGTTCTCTGTTATGGCCTCAACTCTTCGGGTCCAGATAACGATGGAGGCTCACTGCCGCCGTCCCAGTGCCCCATACTTCAGCTGAGATGCAAACTTCGGGTCCAGATAACGATGGAGGCTCACTGCCGCCGCCCCAGTGCCCCATACTTCAGCTGAGATGCAAATTTTGTGCATAAACGAGGAATATTCTAGACTCCAGGGACAACATATATGTGCTAGTGCTAGCTATAAAGCATATACCAAGTGATATAAAAGTGTCACGGTAAAATATACCTATTTATATACATTGCGTTTGCTAATGGGGGCAGGACTTGCGTAGTTTATCTCTCAAACTTGCACCTCAGGTGAAGGACGGGACAGCAGCGACCCGACCGTCGACGGGACCCGACACGGGCTGGCGCTGTGACGGGAATAAGTCGGGTCCGCTTCCGTTGCTTTCACAGCACGAGTCCAGAACACGGTGTTACTGTTGTGTGTGCTACTGCAGTCTCTACAGTATGTGGTGTTACTGTTGTGTGTGCTACTGCAGTCTCTCCAGTATGTGGTGTTACTGTTGTGTGTGCTACTGCAGTCTCTCCAGTCCGTGGTGTTAGTGTTGTGTGCGCTACTGCAGTCTCTCCAGTCCGTGGTGTTACTGTTGTGTGAGCTACTGCAGTCTCCAGTATGTGGTGTTACTGTTGTGTGCGCTACTGCAGTCTCCAAGGTTTGGTGTTACTGTTGTGTGTGCTACTGCAGTCTCTCCAGTCCGTGGTGTTACTGTTTGCGCTACTGCAGTCTCCAAGGTTTGGTGTTACTGTTCTGTGTGCTACTGCAGTCTCTCTAGTCCGTAGTGTTACTATTGTGTGTGCTACTGCAGTCTCCAGCATGTGGTGCTACTGTTGTGTACGCTACTGCAGTCTCCCAACACTTGGTGCTACTGCTGTGTGTGCTACTGCAGTCTCTCCAGTCCGTAGTGTTACTGTTGTGTACGCTACTGCAGTAGTCTCCAGCATGTGGTGTTACTGTTGTGTGTGCTACTGCAGTCTTCAGCATGTGGTGCTACTGTTGTGTACGCTACTGCAGTCTCCCAACACTTGGTGCTACTGCTGTGTGTGCTACTGCAGTCTCTCCAGTCCGTAGTGTTACTGTTCTGTGTGCTACTGCAGTCTCCAGCATGTGGTGTTATTGTGTTGTGTGTGCTACTGCAGTCTCCAAGGTTTGGTGTTACTGTTGTGTGTGCTACTGCAGTCTCTCCAGTCCGTGGTGTTACTGCTGTTTGCGCTACTGCAGTCTCCAAGGTTTGGCGTTACTGTTCTGTGTGCTACTGCAGTCTCTCCAGTCCGTAGTGTTACTGTTGTGTGTGTTACTGCAGTCTCCAGCATGTGGTGTTACTGTGTTGTGCGCTACTGCAGTCTCCAGTAGAGCCCTTCATGGAATGGGAATCCCATGGAACCCATGGAACGGGATGAAAACGGGTGGGAATGGGGCCATTTTGGGAAAATTAACGGATTGGAACGGGTTTGGGGCCGACCATACAATTTTTAGCACCACAAAAAAGTGAAATATGCTGAAACGGGTGGGAATGGGAGCCCCATCCATTATGAATTCGGATTGGAACGGGTTTGGTCTGGCTGAATGGGCTGGAACGGGATGGGGACTGAAAAGGTGTCCCATGAAGGGCTCTAGTCTCCAGCACTTGGTGCTACTGTTGTGTGCGCTACTGCATTCTCCAGCATGTGGTGCTACTGTTGTGTGATTTGTTGCAGTCTCCAGTCTATGGTGATTCATTTTTACCAGTCTGATCCACTAGCAATGCTCTTCAGTTTGTACTCCGCGAAAATGAACGGAATGACCGTTCGCGTGCGCGTTCTTAATAGCTCCTTTGCATGGGAAAGAATACTTTGAAACCGCCCGCTCGGCTCCTGACCCAATAGGGGCGTTTCACCGGTAGTTTATGAAAATACTTTGTTCTTCGGCCTTTACGTTTTACGCGCTCTCGTTCTAAATCGCCAAATAAGCCTTCACGCTTCACAACTCAGTTCACTATGTTTGTCTCCTCTTCATAGCTCAATTCACTCTATGTTTGTCTCCTCTTCATAGCTCAGTTCACGCTATGTTTGTCTCTTCTTCATAGCTCAGTTCACTCTGTTTGTCTCCTCTTCACAGCTCAGTTCACTATGTTTGTCTCCTCTTCATAGCTCAATTCACTCTCTGTTTGTCTCCTCTTCATAGCTCAGTTCACTCTATGTTTGTCTCCTCTTCATAGCTCAGTTCACTCTATGTTTGTATCCTCTTCATAGCTCAGTTCACTCTCTGTTTGTCTCCTCTTCATAGCTCAATTCACTCTCTGTTTGTCTCCTCTTCATAGCTCAGTTCACTCTATGTTTGTCTCCTCTTCATAGCTCAGTTCACTCTATGTTTGTCTCCTCTTCATAGCTCAGTTCACTCTATGTTTGTCTCCTCTTCATAGCTCAGTTCACTCTATGTTTGTCTCCTCTTCATAGCTCAGTTCACTCTATGTTTGTCTCCTCTTCATAGCTCAGTTAACTCTATGTTTGTCTCCTCTTCACAGCTCAGTTCACTATGTTTGTCCCCTCTTCATAGCTCAATTCACTCTATGTTTGTCTCCTCTTCATAGCTCAATTCACTCTATGTTTGTCTCCTCTTCACAGCTCAGTTCACTATGTTTGTCTCCTCTTCATAGCTCAGTTCACTCTCTGTTTGTCTCTTCTTCATAGCTCAGTTCACGCTATGTTTGTCTCCTCTTCATAGCTCAGTTCACTCTATGTTTGTATCCTCTTCATAGCTCAGTTCACTCTCTGTTTGTCTCCTCTTCATAGCTCAGTTCACTCTCTGTTTGTCTCTTCATAGCTCAGTTCACTCGATGTTTGTCTCCTCTTCATAGCTCAGTTCACTCTTTGTTTGTCTCCTCTTAACAGCTCATTTCACTCTCTGTTTGTCTCCTCTCGCCTCTGCTCATCTCCGATGTCCCGGTTATTTTTTATCTGACCATCTGAACTCTCTTGACCTCTGTACTCTCCCGCCCCTCACCCCCCTTTCCCGATGTGCCGATGACCCTTACCCTGACCTGACCTCTCGACTGCCTCAGGTGCACCTTCATCTGGGCTCCCCCGGCTAAGAAGAGAGCTGTGGTCACTGTCGACTCGTCTCAACTCTGGAAATCAGAGGTGAGAAGTCTCCGATCGCAACAGACCACTGGCGGATTAGTGTGTGTGTGTGTGTGTGTGTGTGCGGGTGCGGGTGCGGGTGCGGGTGCGGGTGCGGGTGCGGGTGCGGGTGCGGGTGCGGGTGCGGGTGCGGGTGCGTGTGCGGGTGCGGGTGCGGGTGCGGGTGCGGGTGCGGGTGCGGGTGCGGGTGCGGGTGCGGGTGCGGGTGCGGGTGCGGGTGCGGGTGCGTGTGTGTGTGTGTGTGTGTGTGTGTGTGTGTGTGTGTGTGTGTGTGTGTGTGTGTGTGTGTGTGTGTGTGTGTGTGTGTGTGTGTGTGTGTGTGTGTGTGTGTGTGTGTGTGTGTGTGTGTGTGTGTGTGTGTGTGTGTGTGTGTGTGTGTGTGTGTGTGTGTGTGTGTGTGTGTGTGTGTGTGTGTGTGTGTGTGTGTGTGTGTGTGTGTGTGTGTGTGTGTGTGTGTGTGTGTGTGTGTGTGTGTGTGTGTGTGTGTGTGTGTGTGTGTGTGTGTGTGTGTGTGTGTGTGTGTGTGTGTGTGTGTGTGTGTGTGTGTGTGTGTGTGTGTGTGTGTGTGTGTGTGTGTGTGTGTGTGTGTGTGTGTGTGTGTGTGTGTGTGTGTGTGTGTGTGTGTGTGTGTGTGTGTGTGTGTGTGTGTGTGTGTGTGTGTGTGTGTGTGTGTGTGTGTGTGTGTGTGTGTGTGTGTGTGTGTGTGTGTGTGTGTGTGTGTGTGTGTGTGTGTGTGTGTGTGTGTGTGTGTGTGTGTGTGTGTGTGTGTGTGTGTGTGTGTGTGTGTGTGTGTGTGTGTGTGTGTGTGTGTGTGTGTGTGTGTGTGTGTGTGTGTGTGTGTGTGTGTGTGTGTGTGTGTGTGTGTGTGTGTGTGTGTGTGTGTGTGTGTGTGTGTGTGTGTGTGTGTGTGTGTGTGTGTGTGTGAGTGTGTGTGTGTGTGTGGGGGGTGGCATTAGGGGAAAATCTCCTCCCCCCACACACACATACACACATACAGGAACATAAGGTGTGGGGGGAGCATTCAATACAAATATGCCCTCCTGCGCGTTCCTGCATTGGCGGTAAGAAGTGATAATTAGGAAAACCTCGCCCCCGGTGAACAAACTTTCACGGTGAGGACGTCCCCCCCAAACTTGAAGACTTGATCCGCCAGTGCAGCAGACTCGCGCCTCGCGCAAGTTACGATCTACGACTGACTCGTGACAGACCTGCAACAGACTCGCGACTCGCGCCTCGCGCCTCGCGCTAACTTCTGTCGGACGGAAACCATACGCCATTCCTGTGTTATCATTTTGTTTTATTTTTTACTAAACTTGATGTTTACTGTATGCACACAATGAGCATTCTTTATGAATTACTGGATTAGCGAGTGGGAAGTAGTTCGACTTCTGAGTATTTTATCTTAGTGAGACACTAATGTTCCGTGTTCTTTTTCACATTACTCAACTATTAAGTTGACGATGGTTGATGTTCGAAAATAAAAGTTTCAGTTAACACAGTGAATTCGTATCTTCTCCATATCTTATATACCTTATATACCAGGGATTTCAGGAAAGTAGGCTAAAGGATTGAAGCCTGTGATTTCCCGCTCAGTACATTACTGTGACCCCTCTCTTGTCTTGAACATACGGTCTTGCTAGTGCCTGTCCAGTCTGTTTTTGAAGCTGTTTGTTGAATCAGCGTTGACCACTTCATCCGGTAGGCTATTCCAGGAGTTGATGACTCGATGAGAGAAGAAACGTTGGCGAATCACCTTGTTGGCCACTGGTTTCAACAGCTTCCTAGTGTGTCCCCTTGTGATGACATCCTCTGGAGCCAAAACGAAGAAACTTGTGGGATCCATCCTTATCTTGTTGGTCAGGAGCTGGTGCACCACAATCATGTCTCCTCTCTCACGTCTGTAGCACATGCTTGGCATTTTCAGCTGCTTCAACCTTTCTTGGTATGGGAGATGCTTGAGTGACTTCACCATCTTGGTTGCCCTTCTCAGTACCCTCTCCACTTTGTCTTGATCACCACAGAAGGTGGGTCCCCATACACTGTTTCCATACTCAAGGATGGGCCTCACCATTGCTTTAAACAAGAGTGGAAGAGTAACTTCATTCAGGTCCAAGAAAGTTCGTCTGATGATGCCTAGGGTGCGGAAGGCTTTGGCAACTGTAGCAGCAGGGTGCCCATGCAACAGCAGTGATCTGTCAACAAGGAGGCCCAGGTCTCTTTCTTCTGTGGTGATTTCAAACTTTTGGCCTGCCATCATATAGTCAAAAGCTTGGTTTGAGGCGCCGATGTGCATGACTTTACACTTTGCAGTGTTAAGTGGTAGTTGCCACCTTTTTGTCCATGCTACCAGGGTATCTATATCTCTTTGGAGTGCTTGTACATCACTCTGGCTTCCTACTGGTCTGTACACCGTGGTATCATCGGCGTAAATCTTCACAGAGCTTCTGATGTCTTTTGGGATGGAGTGTACGGCTGCCACGAACAAGGTGGGCCCAAGAACACTACCTTGTGGCACTCCACTGATGACCTGTACCCAGTCAGAGGCTGTCCCTTCCAACACAACTCTCTGCTTCCGATCAGTAAGAAAGCCTTGTATCCAGTTCAGCAATTGACCTCTTATACCGAGAGCTTCAAGGGTGATGAGTAGTCTTTTGTGAGCTACAGAGTCGAAAGCTTTTTGAAAGTCGAGATAGATTGTGTCTACTGGTGTACCAGCGTCCAGGTTACTGGTCCAATCATCCATGACTTGCAAGAGCTGAGATACACATGATCGACCTGGTACAAAACCATGTTGTGACTCCGACAGATGCCCACTTTCTACAAAGAAACACATCATCTCATTTCTTACAATTGATTCAAGAACCTTACTCACTTGAGAAGTCAGACTGATTGGGCGATAGTTTTCTACATACATATTATTTTGACATAAAGTGAAATGTATTTAATTTTTAGAAGATCTTCGAGGTAGTAGTCCATACATATTATTATACATACTACATACATATTATTTTGACAAAGTGAAATGTACTTAATTTTTTAGAAGATCTTCGAGGTAGTAGTCCACATATAAGCAGAATGTATTTAGCTTAGAGACTGATTGCATGACAACTGATGACACGAAAACAGCGGTAACACGCAATAATACTCAAGTAAAAAAAAGGAAGACAAAAACGTAAAACGGCACAACCTAGTGCTGGGGCGCCGAATCCAGCCTCTCTGACCCTGGCGCTGCCCCGGCTGCGCTTCTCGGTCGGTGTCATCACAGCTGCCGGTAGGCTGGGAGCAGGTAGCGCGCCAGATCCGGGTCTGCCAGGGGATCGCGTGGGTCCAGGAGTTGGAGGACGGCTCCACTCATCGCTGCGGGGTGCCTCGCTGCTGCCGCTGACATTTCGGCGAGCACCACCCTGTAGGCGGATAGAGGATCTCGCTATCCACCCTGTAGGCGGATATCGGATCTCAGCGCGGCCCGGAGCTAGTGTTGGGCGGGGCCTCAGTCGGTGTTTCCCCAACATCTGCCGGTGACGTCTTACCCTCCCTGACAATATTATACAGACTGGCCTTTCTTTTATACAGGCTTTTCGAACAGTTGCTGGAGCAGCGAGAGACACTCTGTCATGATATTGCCGGCAGACTTCACCTGCTGTGGTGCATCCCCTCCGGTGTCACCTGAGCAGTGGCCGCGGCCGCCTCCGCCACGCGGTAGCCACGCCGACCCTCTGTCCCAGGCAGTGTAACAGGAGCGCTTGTTGTCTGGCCGGGTCCCACTGTGACCAACCGATGACCACCGCGTACAGCTCAAAGTCTGCACACCAGGCAGACCAAGGGATACTCGCAGTCGCTGCCGTGGCCAAAAATGGTCCCGGCGGGGGACGAACCTCTTCCATGGCTGCCAGCACACAGTTGCGTTACTGTACCTCGTCGCCGGAATTACTGTACTGTCTTGCAGTATATTAACATAAAGACAGCTGTACGACCGAAACGAAATCAAGTATCACCACAGACAAACCTGAGCGTCCATGCCGCCCGAGCGCCCCGCGTCCACACAAAGGAATGGCGCGACCGCACCCGGTCACCTCACTCGTCAGACACTCTGACCTCGCGCTAGGTGACAGCAGCGCTGCCGCGCCCGAACACTACAGTCATCAAGATTGAGATTGAGATTGTATTCGGGAACATCCACAGTAAACCCATGGCTTTTCAGAGCCCGTCGTTATGAGTGCGTATAGGCGGATAGAGAACAATGGCATGTCTGTGGCGCGCTGCTGCCAGCTGGGCGCTGCGCTGCTCAACAGACAGGTTGAAACAGAAAAGGAAATGACAAGGAACAGTGTAAAATTCACAGATTCACAGAGCACAACGTATAGAAGGGCGATGATAGCATGAATTTCGTTTCGTTATGTCTTCGATACTGCATTTTTCTCTCATTAGCAAAGACAAAACTTCAGCTGTCAGCATGGTAAACAATGTCCTATAATAACATGAAGAATGTCCTATAATAACATGATCCAGAAGGAATTATACTGCTATCTTGCGTCTCCTTAGAATAGGAACCATTTGAATATTTCCCCTTTGACCGTGACCTGGTCTGGTGACCTGACCTGAGATGACCCGATATATTTTTTACAAACATTATGTGCGCAATTGATGGCCGAACAGCTGTGCCTAAAACGGGGGAAGTCACGAAATTAAACCGATCTTAGGTCGCTGATATTAAAATTCCAAGATATACGAATTGTAGATATATGTGACCTTGTGAAATCCTGAAAGTGTAAAACTGATCATCCCAAAGCTGTGACTGTAGTACGACCATAATTTTTTTTGGGAGGTGGGGTCACGTGACCTGATCTGGTGACCTGACCTAAGATGACCCGAGGATTTTAAATACATAATGTCGACAATTGATGCACTGATGACAATTGATTACAATTGAGCTGTGCCAAAAATGGGGGCGCTGCGCGTCGCCGTTTTTCCGCTATCCGCGGAAAACCTGAGGGGTGTCTACCCCCGGCACGGCGCTGGTTAAAATTTAGGGATGATGTGAGCATGCAGCCATGTGTTAAGAGTATTCATGTGAAGTAAACAAAAATCCCCCCAGCTGTGCTTGGGATATTTTTGTATGTGCTACCTTGCTTTGATAAGTGCTTTGAGTGGGCCACGGTCGGGGCCACTCAAAGCACTTTTACCAGCCCTGGGAGAACCCCGTTGTATTCAGGCGCAGGAATAGTCACCTGATCACCATGTTCTATACCACCTGTTCACTGCTGTTCACTGTCGCCGAACAGGAGTTCACGCAGGCGCTGCCGGAGGTCACCAAGAGTCTGATCGAGAAGCGCGGCGACTGCCAGCGGGCGCTGAAATTCGTCCACTCACACGGCCCCGACCCGGCCAAACTGCGGGTGAAGTGTTTCTCGGTCATCTACTACAGCCCGGAGCGGCCGTACACGATCTGGAGCAACACCAGCGCCCTCACCGCCTACGTCTACTGGGACTGGTGGGTTGCGATCGCTTGGGGCCTGACGACTTTGCGATTGTCGTTATGTATCGCCGGGGTCTCCCACGCCGGCCCAAGTGTGGAAACCGAATGACCTCGTCAGTAGCCAGAGTCGAACCCGGCCGAACTAAGTCGAACCCATGGAGTGCGAGCCAAACGCTCTACCGTCTGAGTCGCCCGGACCCCTGGAACTGGTGTGTTGGTTGAGGGACTGAGTCGCCCGGACACCTGGAACTGGTATGTTGGCTGTGAGTCGCCCGGACCCCTGGAACTGGTGTGTTGGCTGAGGGATATTGCCAGATGAGCTAGGGCAGCAGAGGTTTTCAGAGGTTCAGCAGAGGACACAGGCAGAGGTTTTGCTGCGGGGGAAGATCCAGGGGATGGGGGGATATGCGGGATGTGGTGTACCAACCTAAAACGAATGAAATCAGCTGGATATTGGTTTTTATAATTTTGAAGGAAGTCTAACTTCTAAGCGACTTTCACTATTTCGTTTATTCTTATGTTTCCAGAGTAGGGCCCGTCATTTTGTAACTTTTTCGACGTTTTTCAGGTCTTCGGAGCTTTTCCCATGCATCTCGACGTAAAAAACAACATGGTGTGGTTCTTTTCCCCAAACACTGCGTTTTAACTTAGCGCATACACGATTTATGCACAATTATTTTGGGTCTCGGCATTAATCAGGCAGATTGTGAAGTAAATAGTTTTCGCACATTTTTTCTCTCTCTCATTTTTCCTATTCTCGCCATGTCGTATTTGTCCTAACACATTTATTCATCGCTGTAACGCATTTACTGGAAGTGTTATTCAAAACTTCCATAGCCACCGCTTTCAGCGCCATCTATTGAGCGATATAGTAAACTTTGTTCTATAAGTGGTTTATCGGCTTCTGACCGCTACTGAGGTGCGGGAAATGGGTCAGCGTGACCCTATGGCAATGTTCTAACCAGAACAAATGTTGAACTAACCCAGCACCTTGTTACGCCTTGTTGCACCCTGGTTGTGCTACAACTTTGGCCACCCGTACACTGCATAACACCAGGTCCAGCAGATCCTGCGTCACGGGCAGCGGCGCTGCAGTCACCGGCTTCCGCAGCGCGCGCAGACAGGTATCCAGGACAGTCCAGCGTGTATGTTGGCGAACACGTCGGCAGTGGAGGCTCCGTCCAGCCTCTCTGGCACAGAGGAAGGTCCGTCCAGCCTCTTTGGTATAGTGGAGGGTCCGTCCAGCCTCTCTGGTACAGAGCAGGGTCCGTCCAGTCTCCCCGGCACAGGGGAGGGTCCGTTCAGCCTCTCTGGTACGGAGAAGGGTCCTCTGGCACAGAGGAGGGTCCGTCCAGTCCCTCCGGTACAGAGGAGGGTCCGTCCAGTCTTCCCGGCACAGAGGAGGGTCCGTCTAGTCATAGACTGGGACTCCTAGCTGGTGTCAGTGTCATGAACCACAAGGGGAGTGGCTGAAGGACGCTCCAGAGGAGTGGGACAACAGCGGATAATGCAAGGAGCTGTGCAAGTTCGTATCGGCGCTGAAGGTCACAAATGACACCGCAGAGGGGGGCGTCCAGCTGGTCCAACAGTTTGCTGGTACGATCACGAAGGATGAGACCGACCTACAGTGGCTGCTGCAGAGCGTGAGGCACACGGGAGGAAGTTTCTGAAGCTCACTAAGAGTGTCATGGGCACACTGTAGTGCAAAGCGTCTCTGCGCGCTGCGCTGCCGCTGCGTGGTGGACGGCGTGCAGCCGGCACTCGCTCAGCTCATCGCCGCCAGTCTGTAGGTGGCTGAGGACCAGTGGGAGCGCTGAGAGACCGGCTTCGCCGCCTCCCACGACTCTGCCGACGTGTTCGCCAACATACAAGCTGGACAGTCCTGGATACCTGTCTGCGCGCGCTGCGGAAGCCGGTGACTGCAGCGCCGCTCCCCGTGACGCTGGATCTGCTGAACCTGGGGTTATGCAGTGCACGGGTGGCCAAAGTTGTAGTACAACCAGGGTTCAACAAGGCGTAACAAGGTGCTAGGTTAGTTCAACATTTGTTCTGGTTAGAACATTGCCATGGGGTCACGCTGACCCATTTCCCGCACCTCAGTAGCGGTCAGAAGCCGATAAACCACTTATAGAACAAAGTTTACTATATCGCTCAATAGATGGCGCTGAAAGCGGTGGCTGTGGAAGTATTGAATAACACTTCCAGTAAATGCGTTACTGCGATGAATAAATGTGTTAGGACAAATACGACATGGCGAGAATAAGAAAAATGAGAGAAAAAATGTGCAAAACTATTTACTTCACAATCTGCCTGATTAATGCCGAGACCCAAAATAATTGTGCATCAATCGTGTATGCGCTAAGTTAAAACGCAGTGTTTGGGAAAAAGAACCACACCATGTTGTTTTTCACGTCGAGACGCATGGGAAAAGCTCCGAAAACCTGGAAAAAGTCGAAAAAGTTGCAAAATGACGGACCCTAATCCACAGGTGATTTCGCAAGCAACGTCTGATGCTTTTTGTTATTTTGCCAGACTTTTTCGTGATTTTGTCCCCATACACACCTTTCTCGCCACTCTGGGCTTTCTCGACCTTTACACTGAAAGCTGATTGTCCTGTTTTCACTCCACGCACGCCTTATGAACAAAGTATTCAGTGCTCCCACAAGCCCCAGCTTGTTATCACCATCATCATCAGCATCGTCTTCCCCTCGTTCCAGGTACTTATCGCAGGGCATAGCGCGGCAGTTGAAGCACGCCATGAAGCTGACTCTGATCACGCGTTTTGAGAAGGCGCCGGCACAGACCCTGGGCCCCAAGCCGGCCGGTCCGCCCCCGAAACTAGTGGAGCGTCCAGACCCGCCGGTGAGGGGACCAGGGGTGGCGTGCAGCTGCAATGGCCGCTGTACTTGGTCGTTGTCAGTGTTAGAAGCGGGTTTTATTTAGGTACATTTTGTCTGGGAAGGTACGTGCGGTCCATTTAACGAAATAACCTTGGATTCGCTATTAGCTAAGATTAAGAAATATGCGTATTGCGTAAGGTATGGAGGTTAATGTGTATTTTAAGCATATCGATCAATTAAGAACTGCAAAACCCCTTCGAAAAGTTGCGACTTGATGCAATCCAGATCGATTTCACAACAGCGATTGTATGTTCCAATTCAATCCCACACCGACGACTGAACTGGAATAAGGCACCAGTTGACTGCTTGTGTGTCGACATGTTGCCAGTTGATAGATTGAACCCTGACCCCTTGGCCCCTGTCCCTGCCACCACCAGTCCCTGAAAGGTACCACCGAGGCGTGGATGAACCCCGCCTACCCGATGCAAGACTGGTTCGCCACGGTGAAGACCAGCAACTCGAAGAAGATCGCGCTGTTCGTGGTTGGCCTGTTACTAACACTGGGAATGCTGGGAGGTGGCGGCTACCTGCTCTACTACTTTGTGTGAGTCGAACAGCAGCCATCATGGGCGGATCCAGGGGGGGGGGGGGGGGGGGGGGGCATGCCCCCCCAAACCACCTGAAATCGGAGCAAATTTGATACATTTCCTGAGATAATATAAAATCTAAGCAACTTTTACTAAGGAAAGTGTGTTTTATATCAATTATCGATGCACAAGCAAACGAAATCCGATGAGTTTTCAGAATTGTGTGAGACTTATTGGGATTTGCCCCCCCCCCACCCAAACTGACCCAAACCACCCATTCTGGATCCGCCCTTGGCAGCCATGGTGGCACTTTTCGTTCTTTTGATACGTTGATGAGGCTAGAAACAGACTTGAAATCATGACTGCGATGGCGAAGATGTGAAAGTGCTTTTTCGATGCAGCCTCTGGGTCAACTGTAAGGATTGATATAACCAAACAATTATTATCATGATTTTAATAAGTTATTAACTAATTAATAACTTATTAAAATCATGATAATCACTTTGTACTAGTACAAAATATCTTGCTAGCCCATGGTATTTCGGTACAGGTGGTACAGGTGACCAATATCGTGATTGGTCACCTGTACACGGTAACAGGTGACCAATATCGTGATATTTGGTGTTAGAAAAGCGTGTTAAATAACCCCTGTTCCGTTCGTCAGTGTCATCAAACCGACGCTGGACGACGACGAAGGATATGAGAAGATTGAGACTGCCTACAACACTCCCGGTGAGGCAGCCACCCCCGCCGGAGGCAGCTCCGAAGGTCTCAAACTCGAGTAACGAGTCGCCGCGCCACACCAGTGCCATCTATGGAGTGGGACTGGAAGGTGTGCGTCAGACACCAGTGCCATCTATGGAGCGGTGCTGGAAGGTGTGCGTCAGCCACCAGTGCCATCTATGGAGCGGTACTGGAAACTGCAGTTAATGTCATTAGTGCCATCTATTGAGCGGTACTGGAAGCTGTACCGGCAGTGCTGCGATTGCCATCTGTGGAGTGAAACTGGAAACTTCTGCAACCGACCGCTGAAGGCTCTGGTGGTTTAATTTATATGATTTGTATGTAACTATAAAATTATTTGGTAATGTATTATTTCGACTGGATGTGTACTCAATCTTTTTATATTTAATTATTTGTATAATTTTATTCTGTTTTCACGTGAGTGTTAGTGTTATAATGTGCACTTAGTGTTATAATTTATTGAATGATCGCGGTACGAAATACACGAGAAGTGCTGCTGTCAGCCATATTCTGCAGGGCGCTGTTGGCTTATTAACACGCGTCCTGGCTAGGGGGTGCGAAATCCGCCCCTCCGGTTTTTCGAGGATAGCGCAAAAACGCCGGCGCTGCGCGCCGCCGTTTTTTGCATACTAGTTCAGAAATCAACTACCCACATATTATTCACAATTCTTGACCTTGGGTCACCTAGGTCAGGTCACCAGACCAGGTCACGTGATGACCCCACCTCAAAAATGTTTGAGGTCGTACCGCAGCCACAGTTTTAGGACGATCGGTTTCAAACGTGCAGGATTTCATAAGGTTATAGATACCTACAATTTGTTGATCTTGGATTTCTGATATCTGTGACCTAAGGTCGGGTCAGTTTCGTGACCACCAACAATGTGTTGTCGATAACTATCGACATAAAAAGATATATAAGTGAAAACGGTACCAATGTGTTTATCTCGTCGAGACACGTCTCCCATATAATATGCAACATGACCTACTTGGGTCACCATTTGACCTTGACCTGAGGTAAAATTTATCAGTTGACCCAACCTGATCAACATGAATGATTCGAAGTACCTTGACGAGACAAACACGATGGCGTCAAACGTATTGCTTTATTTTTATTAGGTAAAAAGTTATTTGCAAAAAAAAACAGTTTTGGCAAAAAATATCCCTTTTGCCCTTTGATGACTTCTGGAACTTAAACTATTAACCTGAAGTTAAATTTAAAGGACACCAGTTGTGGTTGCATTTTTCAAGAGCTTTCGATTACTTTTTCGGTTTGTTCTTAGCTATCATAGTTTCCGAGATATTTAAGGGTATTCAAAGCGAAGTCCTAAAACTGGAAAATCTGACCTTTGATGACCTCTGGTGCAGGGTGTTATCTCCGCACGCAGTGCACACACGGTGTCTCGGCACGATCTGTATTCCCCGCGCCCGGCCGACCCCGCGTCGGCCGGTGCGTACCTCCCGGCCATAGTCACGTGGCACATGGCCAATCAGCGGGCGGCCAGCCCGGCCCTGCGCAGGGGCGCGGCCAGGCCTCCACTCAGTGGTGCACTCACAACATCCCTCCCCCGAATAAAAACGTCCAGTTTTTCACACTCGCGCTAAACACTGCTTGCGCGTTCGCAAGTTATATCGCGGCGGCGGTGGGAGCTCAGCCGCGACAGGTGGCGCCTCTGTCGTAGGCGCCTCAGCCACCGGACCACTCAGCTGCTGATCAGGCAGAGGGGCAACCTCCTCCGCAGGTGGCGCCACCATCGGCTCTGGAGAGCCGGCCCGCACCGATATCGACACCGATACGGGCTTCGACACGGTCCTGTCGGTTGCGACAGCGGGTGTCGGCGACCCTGGCCGGGCACCGGCGGAGCTGCTGCCGTGGGCGGGGCTGCGACCGTGGGCGGAGCTGCTGCCGTGACGTTCTCGGCGTCTCGTCCGTCAGAGATCACGATACGGCGTGACCCGCAGGACACATCTGGGACGACCTGGTCCAGATGGCGCTGGATCACTCGGCCGTCGATCAGCCTCACAGTCAGTTTCGAGCCAGACCGCTCGATGCAGCTCCCGCGCAGCCACCGGGTCGAACGAGCGACCCCCGCCAGACCGGCCACCTGCGAAACAAGAACATGCATTCCAGGCAGAACTGTGCGATCCTGGGCACCCTCATCATACTTTTGCTTCATACTCTGTTGCGAAGCCCACACCCGATCCTGCAAGTTCGGAAGGACGCAGTCAAGGCGAGTCCGAAGCCGGCGGCCCATCATCAGCTCCGCTGGCGTGTGTCTGGTGATGCTATGGGGAGTAGTCACTATGGGGGTTTGTGATCCGTGTGTATGCTGAATTTTCTCCCAGCCAAGTATGCCAGCGATATGCCAACACAAATATCGCTAGCCTCGTCTGAATGGTTCCACCATGCTGCTTCCTTAAGCCCTGCTTTACAGTCTGAACAGCCCTTTCCGCCAGTCCGTTGCTCTTTGGTGATAACGGGGCCGTGAGCAGATGTCTAATGCCGTTTTGAGCACAAAATGACTGGAAAGTCGGCGATGTGAAGCACGTAGCGTTATCTGTGACTATCACTTTTGGTAAGCCCCAACACGAAAACGATTTTCGCAGCTCTTCTACCGATACCTCAGCAGTGGAGCGAGTCGTCACATGCACATCCAACCATTTGGTGCACGCGTCAGCGATCACCAGCAGCATCTGCCCGTTTACAGGCCCGCAATAGTCCACATGAATCCGCTCCCAAGGGCGGGTGGGCCAAGCCCACGGGCTGAGGGGCGTGACTGGTGCCTGTCTGCGGTACGTCTGACACGTGGGACACCCACTGACCATCTGAGAGATGTCAGCATCCACATTTGGCCACCACACATACATCCGTGCAAAACTCTTGGTGTGACTTTCGCCCATATGCCCTTCGTGGAGCATCGCGAGGGCGCGATCTCGCAACTTGATCGGCACCACGACCCGTGAGCCCCAGAGCAAACAGCCATCGTGTGTGCTGAGCTCACCTTCTCTGCGGCGATACTGTACCAGCTCCGGAGCATGTGGTCCATCGGCAGGCCATCCGTCCCGGGTGTACCGCAGGACGACACTCAGTACCGGGTCTCGAGCTGTGAATAATCTGATACTTTCTGCTGTGACTGGAGTTGAGTCCACAAACTCCATGAGATGTACCGTCTCTGCGGGCGTTGGCAGCTCACACGGTCCTGTTGGCAGTGGCAGGCGGCTCAGACCATCACAGTGACCCTGTTTTGACCCCGGGACATACTCCAACTTGTACTTATATCCCGACAGGAGCAGCGCCCACCGAGTTACCCTGGGAGATGCCATGGGCGATATCGGTTTGTCTTCCCCAAGCATACCCAGCAGGGGTTTGTGA
Organism: Chirona hameri; assembly: GCA_036785665.1. Classification (NCBI taxonomy): domain Eukaryota; kingdom Metazoa; phylum Arthropoda; class Thecostraca; order Balanomorpha; family Balanidae; genus Chirona; species Chirona hameri. The sequence goes on along the minus strand of JAXIVJ010000122.1, from coordinate 22,320 downwards.
TCCGTGCGTATGCTGAATTTTCTCCCAGCCAAGTAGTAATGGAACCGGCGGACCCCTGCGATGACAGCCAATCCTTCGCGATCCGCCTGGGAGTATCGCTGCTCTGTCTGAGACAGTGATCGAGAGTAGAATGCCACAGGGAGCTCCCCGAGATGTTTGTCAACAATGCTCAACACGCACCCCAGACCCCAAGGGCTGGCATCACATGCGAGGATCACCGGCGCCGATTCATCAAAATGCGCCAGAGTCTGGGGAGATGGGAGCAAATCCTTTCCCTCTTGAAACGCCCTCTGTTGCTCCGGACCCCACTCCCACTTCTGACCATTCCTCAGCAGCTTGTACAGCGGTGCGAGGGCAGTAGCCAGATCTTTCAAGAATTTGGAGTAATAATTGATCAGACCCAGCCAGGCCTGCAGCTCTTTGATGCCTTTTGGTGCAGGGGCGTTCTCCACCGCACTGACCTTCTCTGCCGTCGGTTTCACCCCGTCTGGACCGATGTGGTGACCTAAGTAAATCACCGACTTCACGCCGAACCGACACTTCTTCCGCTGCAGCCTCAGGTTGGCGTCCGAGAAGCGCTGCAGGACCTCTTCCAGGGCGGCTCTGTGCTCCTGTGGGTTCTTTCCAGACACGACCACATCGTCAAGGAACACCCCCACCCCTGGTATTCCCGACAGCAGCGTTTCCATGTACCGCTGAAACACTGCTGGGGCTGAAGCATACCCGAACCCCAAACGGGTTGGAACGAGGATACCCTTGTGAGTGTTGATAGCCAGGTACTTGCGGCTTTTCTCATCCAAGGGCAGCTGATTATAAGCACTCTTAAGATCTAGCTGACTGAAAACCATACTCCCTTGAAACTTTGTGAATAACTCCTCCGCTTTTGGTAACGGGTACTGCTCCAGAGGCGTGACTTTGTTCACCGTTAATCTGTAATCACCACATATTCTGATCTCACCTGATGCTTTGGGCACGGTGACTATGGGGGCTGCCCAGCTGTTCCACTTGACCGGCACAAGAAGGCCTGCTTTGATCTGCCGCTCCAGTTCAGCATCTACTTGCGACTTGTACGCCAGCGGCACCGTCCTTGGTTTGAAGAAGATGGGCTGTGCGGATTCGTCCACCGGAATGCTGACCTCTGCATCACGAGCGCAACCGAGGTCATCCTGAAAAACCTCCGGGAACTTGTCCCCGATAGCCTCGACGTCGCTCTTTTCTGAAACGGAGCACACACTTTGCCAGTCGAGACGAATTTGGTGCAGCCAGTTTCTCCCGAACAACAGTGGTCCAGTTCCCTCCAAAACAACCAACGGAAGCCTGTAGGACGACCCCTGATAGCCAACGTCCATCATCACTTCGCCTCTGACAACCAGCCTCTCTCCCGCGAACGTGCGCAGGAGCAGATCCGTTGGACGCAACAGACAGTCACCAGAGGGCCACAGCTCCTTGAACCGGCTGTAGGAGCAGACAGACACAGACGCCCCCGTATCCAGCTCCATCCGAACCGCTTGCCCGTTTAACCTCACGTCCAACAGGATCGGAGGGCGTCCCCTGCTGCCGACTCCCCCGCCCGAACAAGCGAACAAGTCCCCGACAACGGCATCACTCTCAGGCTGCTCATGGCCCTCAACACACAAGTCATCATTTTGTTCTGGGACGTCATCGAGACTATTCACCGTACCCGCCTTGTGAGCTGCACTGGTATGACCATATTTGGAGCAACGGAAACATCTTTGCGTTTAAAGTAGCACTCAGCCTCCTGATGCTTACCACTCAGACAACGCCAGCATTGTTTAGCGCTCGAATCAGACATTTGGCGGTGCTTACTTGTTCGCTGACGCTCTCGGAACTGCCGTGACTCAGCTGATGCCTGGATGCGTTGAACCGTTGGCTCGGGTGGCTGTGCTCCAGGGCTGGATGCTCCCGACAGCTCCTGCTGATTCCGCCCAGCTGTCTCCAGTGCCACTGCCATCTCAGTAGCCTTCTGCAACGACAATTCAGGCTCCGACAGCAGACGACTCTGAATCAGCTCAGATTTGATCCCACACACCAGTCGGTCACGTATCATTTCATCCAAAAACGATCCAAATTGGCAGTCTCGTGACAGCTGTCTTAACCTTGCGATATAATCCTGCACGGGTTCATTCAGGTGACGAGAGCAAGTGAAAAATCTGAGCCGTGCTACGGTTACTGATGGTCGAGGGTGAAAATGCTCTCTCAACACGGTCACGATGCGATCATATGAAACCTCATCTGGTTTGGCAGGTGACAACAGAGATCGTACGATACCGTATGTGCGTGATCCAACGTTGCTCAGCAGGATACCCCTCTTCTTTATGACATTTTCTATATCGTTAGCAACACAAACATTGAACCAACCGCTCCACGTACTCTTCCCAGTTATCATCCGCCGCGTCAAAAACTTCTAGTCGGCCCAGCGGCATCTTGCAATCTCATCCTCGTCGCCACTGTTATCTCCGCACGCAGTGCACACACGGTGTCTCGGCACGATCTGTATTGCCCACGCCCGGCCGACCCCGCGTCGGCCGGTGCGTACCTCCCGGCCATAGTCACGTGGCACATGGCCAATCAGCGGGCGGCCAGCCCGGCCCTGCGCAGGGGCGCGGCCAGGCCTCCACTCAGTGGTGCACTCACAACACAGGGGTTGCGCCACTGATTTTTGCCAGGGGTGGCAAAATTGACTGAGTAGGTACGCATGTATTCTCTACTGGGAAAAAGTGCCAAGGAAGTATATAATGCTGCTACGGAAGTATACAATACTTAACCTCGCGACAAACAAGATTAAAACCCAACACATTTCGTCCTATTTTTGTGTTATTAATTAGCTCGTATCTATTTTTGCAAGTTCTTCAAATAGAACGATCAAACTTACAGGATAGGTAGGTTCTATGATGATCTACGTTTGCTGAAATTTAGGTGACCGTAGGTCATCTTCAAGGTCAGACAAGGTCACGAAGGTCAAATCTGCCCGAATGTCACTATTTTGGAAATTTTACTTCTGTGACGTCACAGGTCACCAAGCAGGGTGCCCAAAGTTGCGTTCGGGGATGAACATCGACATTGGCTACCGAATCTCGTTTGAATCATCCCGATCCGACTGTTGTTTCCTGCACTGTTTTCTGCACTCTACCTAGGTGACACTCGGCCGCTCCACCCCAGGCAGACAGGCAGTAGAGGATGTGCGGAAAGACGTGAACTTGGACTAGGAGCTTCAGAACCTCAGGAGTGAAATGGTGCCGAGTTTGAAGAGGGCCATGAGGATTGCGTTGCAGCGCCGAGCGATCAAGGAGATATGGGGTTCCCAGGTGAGGTGTTGGTCGAGGAGTACACCCAGTAACTTCGCTGAAGATGATGGGTAAATATCTGGGCCGCATGATCTGCATGGCAGGCAGCGCGGGGGTGTTTGGCTCTCCACACGGCGGGGCTGTGCCCCAGTGCCGGAGGCGCTCTGATGGTCAGCGCTCTCTTGCGATCTCCGGAAAGAAAACGCCTTCCTGTCCCCCCCTACATCCCCTCCTCCTCAGTCAACGCCGGCGGCCGGGCCGGCCTTGTTCTGCGTCGTCACCGTCGTCAAGGTCAAGGTCACCGTTAGCGGCGGCGGCCGACCAACCGGTGCCGGGCCGTGGCTATCCGACATGGGGGAGGGGTTGGCGGGGGAAACTAGGTGTCGGCAGATTTATGTCGGTGAGCATGCGTCCATCGTCCAGCGTCCATCGTCCATCCATCGTCCATCGTCCGGCTGGAACATATAGTTTTGACTCTTTTGCTGTTTTTTTTAAAAAAATGGTCCAGAAAGTCGGGAATCAGACAATGGTGACATCAGCATCGTTCAATTTTGGATTTTGCCGATGACTAATTGAGGGTGGTCTTTCTTTAAAAAATACATCACAGGCACGACAAAGACAGTCACTGGCGCGACGAGGAATGTCGGAAAATCAAAGCTTCTATGGCGATTTTATGCTAATTCCGCAGTGTGCTGTTATTGGGGTTTTGGACTGCGTTTATACGCCGTCGGAGACGCCCACCCTGTTCCAAGGTGCAGTGGCAGCCCTATGGCTATTACCACCCTATAGACAATCGGTTATGGGTACCCTTTCGAGAAGCGAGGGGGAGCAGCATGACCCCGTGCTTCTCCAGTCAGAATATGACAGCATCGATACCGACCCCGCACAAAACTAGCGACATATGGCAGCACCGCCGCCGGCCGCAGCTGTGGCATCCTCTCCGGAAGCGGGCTCCGGAAGTGAGATAGCAAGAGTGGCGAACACCGCCTGTCTGAAGTGTATTAGACCAAGCCTCTGTACTGCCGACCAGACCATGCTCAGATTTGAGGGTTGATGACTCAACTACATAAGTCATGTGTCCAGTGGCGTCGCCACGGTTTCAAAACTTGTACGGACACACCATGACATCGAACCTTTCAAGCGGAGGGGTAGGACGTGATCTTTTGCAGGGGTGTCAATACGGTGTTTAAAGGAAAACAATCACTTCCATAATTTAATTTTGAGCGCTGAGATAGTAGTTTTGAAGGCCATGTTGAGAAATTACTTACTGCATATTCTGGTCGTAAGGACTCTCCTGCTGAATATATTATATGTTTTGTCCTGTCATTCAGCGTTGTGTCAGCGAACGAAGCGCTGTGACGAGAAGCTTCATATGCAGCCGTGTCCATTTCTCAAAACGGTTGGGGGGCCGAATAGGGACTGATCCAAGGGGGCCTATATCAGCGCTATGGCTCGACTGTAACGTCTGAAATCGGCACAAAATAACACATTTCCTAATTTTAAAGGAATAAATAAGGAATAGGTACAAAGCAGTTTGGTTAAAATCAGTTCTTAATGCACAAAATAAACTGTCATGAGTTTTGGCATTGTGTCGGGTGGCGCCTCAAACCAAAGGTTTGGGCCGAGCCTTTGACCGACCAATAGCTCTCAGAATGACCGAGAGCCTTCTCAAACTGGCACAAAGTCCTCTCAGGCCTGGAAATGGCCCTCTTGGACAAGCCTATGACATTCTCAGGTATTGCAAAGACCCTCTCAGACTCCCTCTCTCAGGCCTCGTAAGGATCCTCTCAGGCTAAGCCTTTTCAGAACTGGCAAGGGGCCTCTCAGGCCGGACCATGGTCCTCTCAAGTCGATCAATGATCATCTAAAAAAAGCGGATGCTCCTCTCTTTACCGACATAGAGGTCTCTCTCGGGCCAGGAAAGCGCCCTTTTAGACCAGTTGAGGGTCCTCTCAGAGTGGTAAACGACCCTCTCAGGTTAATATCACGGGCTCTCCCAGGTCTGGCAAAGATTCTTTCAGAACGAAAATGAAAAACCTATTGCTCCAATGCCTGGGAAATACCGTCTCAAACCAGAAGAGGGACCTCACAGATCGCTGCAGGGTCCACTCAGGCTCAGACATTGGCCTTCTCAGACCAGCCTGGGGCCCACTCACGCCTGGAATGAGCTCTGTTTAGCCTGCAAATATTATTTAAGACAGCTGAGGGACCCTCAATCCGACCGAAGGCTTCGTCAATCCGACTGAGGACCGCGGCTCAAGTCGATCGAGGACCCCTCAGACCGAACAAGGACCCCTCAAGCCGACCGAGGGCCCTCCCAGACCGATCAAGGGCCCCCTCAAGCCGATTAAGGGTACCCTCCGGGAGGGGGTCATGATCCCCTCGCCCCCCTTGGCAACGCCCTCGGTTGTGGATTGGAGCTCAATCACAATTTCCAACTGCAATCGTAGCGAGCTCCAATCGCAAACACCAATGCTAGCCTCTAAACTTTGACCTATATCTACAAAAGTTAGACCCTTTCAGGCCACGCTACGTATTTGCTCAGCCCGACTAAAGACTCTCAGGCTGGCTGGGGGCTCTATCAGAATTACTCAGAGCTCTATAGACTCCAATAGCTTCACCTGACTTATAGAAAGCCCACATTGACGTCCAAAGGGCCCACTCTGACCAGCCCCCCCCGAGAGTCTACTCTGGCTTCCAGAGGGTCACCCAGGCCTCCGGAAGGTATACTCTGGCCTCAGGAGGGCTCCCTCTGGCCTCTGGAAGGCCCACTTTGACCTCCAGGGCCCACTCTGACCTCCAGAGGGCCCACTCGGTCCAGCAGGGAGGGGACTCATTCTGGCCTGCAGAGGTTCCGAAGACGAAAAGTGCGGTCTGATCTGAGTGGTTCTTAGGCTATTTCAAATGGAGAGCATGCAAAACTCATGGACCTACGCGGAGCTCTGTGGAGTCCCACGAGGGACCGCAAACCCCCAGGTCCTTCCCTGCCTACGCCCCTTCACAGCTGATTCAGAATTTTGTGAGACAATTTATTTACGACTAAAAAAGAATTATTTTAGGTGAATATAAAGATCTTTGGTCGGTACATTCCGTGATTCCTCATTGATTTATCAATTTACTCGGTACAGCTCTGACCCGAACAGTATCCGTTGGAATGGAAAACGAGGCAAGGAGGAAACCCTAACCTAACCTAAAGTGGTTGTTATTAACGTGTACCGCGGATCATATTAATCCCACAAACCACGCTTAGGCGTGAATAATCGCTGGTTTGGGGGCCAAATCCCAAGAAGTCACAATTCTAAAACTTATCGGATTTCGCTTCTGTAAGCATCAATAGGTGGTGTAAAACAAACTTTCTTTGTAAAAGTTGCGTAGACTTTCGTTTAACCCTCGCCCTACGGGGGGATGACAGGCCCCCTGAGATTATATTAAATAACTCTTTATACATGCGGCGTATCTTGCTGAAATTAGCAGTAGCTGAGTTTACAACAATTATACGTATGCTGTAGAAATTGCATTGAAATTGGTTAAGTAGTTGGGAAGATAATAATGTTTTGATGACGTCATGTAGGTGGAAAAACGACAAATGTTTGAAAAATCGTAGAAAACAGAGTTTTGAAGCAAATCATAACCTCAATTCAGCAAATATGGAAAATATAATTTTCTTTAAAATGGCGGTCTCGGATTTTTGAAATTTTGGGTTTTTGACCCCTATTTTGTAAAAAAAATCACCACAAAATCGAAATTTTAAAAGCTGTTGGAAAAACCGAAATATATATGAGAGAACTGAGTATGAACAATACCCAAACCAAATTTCAAAGCAATATCTCTATTTTTGACTGAGTGATGGCTCTCAAGTGTCAGAAACTCATGACGTCATTTTTGTAATCACTTCTTTGGGCTTTTTTTTAACAAGATACGAACAAATAGTTACCTTTTCTGTATTTCTGAGACAAAACTAGTCTAGGAAAATGCCTTTTTATTTACATTTATCAATTTCTCATTTTTTTTTTTTTGGTTTCGTGGTCGATCCGAGGCCATTCACTTGACCTGGAAGGTCACCCGTTGACCTGAAACCTAAAACTTGCATACTGTTATATTTATCTCATGACAGGCAATATGCTGGTTCTTACCGCATTGCTCTAAGTTGCTTGGTTTGGAAGTTAACAGGGGCCTGTCAGCACCCCGTAGGGCGAAGGTGAAAAAAAGGTTCCATAGGGCGAGGGTTAAATTAGGAAATGCGCCATTCTTTGGGCAATTTGGGGTGCTTGGCTCTTCCGCCCCTCTTAGATACGCCAGTGGCCAGAAAACATTGGGGGTGGGGGGGGGGGGGGGGGTGGCCGAGCACCATTGGGCGGGGGGGGGGGGAGGCGAGAGCACCATGGGGGGGGGGGGCCGAACTCAACGTTGGGGGGCCGAGGGCCACCCCAAAAGTATATAAATCGACACCTATGTTCATATGTAAGCATGTGATAAAAGCAGTGTTACTGGACCAGTGAGCGAACCATTTGCCACTGACAATATTATCCTAGTCGTGTAAGCAATGATGAGATAATCATTACATTTGTACATGTTGAACATTAGGGTAAGGTGACACCTCGCGGATGAGGAGTGAAGCTTTAGTTTTCTCGCATCTCGCACGGCAGTGATGGCGCTGCGGGCGCTGGTCAGCTGTGACTCGTCAGCTGTAGCTATCAGCTGTGTTTTGTTGTTAGAGGTGGGCCAGGTTTTCTGTTTCGAATTTGATATAGAATGAACTTAATAGTTTATTTGTTGTTAGTTATTTACATAAATGGATAGCTGAAGTTTAGAGCTTAAATTATATGGATCGTGTTTGTCCACCCACTCGAATAATGGCGTTTGGTGTTTAGTGCTGGACAAGGGTTAGGGCGTGGCACTGTGAATCCGATTTGTCGGTCTTGTTGGTTCGAGGGCTGGTGGCGCATGGACGTGCTTTGTCCGCCCCCGTTGGGAGCGCCCGCCTCGTGTTATGGGTGCAGTTAGCCATCTGAATGATCTGAAGACAATACAGGGCTGGTGGTTTTGGATCCGTGGCTCTTTCCGTTCCGCTTGCTACGGCCAGTGGGCTCGGTAGAGATTTACTGTACAGTACATACACATTTTATAAATAATTATTTTAACCAAGTTCCTAGCTTTTTACAGCTCACTTCTATTCTTCTTTCGAAGCACACAATGTAGTGGACCAAGCACCATATCCTCCTGTGACCAAAGCGCTAACTGGAACTCTCACCCTGCTCCGAGGGATATGGGGGCCGGGACGATTTTTTCAGAGGCCCGCCGAGGGTTATAAACCTCGGTCCCCGGCACGGCACTTGGTCCACCTCCAGGGACACAGTGCCGTGAATGCGCAAGTACGGCAAAGATGCCGCAGATGCGTACTTGAGGCGGTGCGTGTGACGTCAGCATGCCGTACTTGGGTCCATTGACTAGTGTTTGGAGTTGCAACTAGATGCCGTTGCGTAGCTAATATGCAAAATTAATCCCCTGCTCCTTTCCCCTTTCTGGAATTTTGCCCACGGTCCCCAGGGCGGAGCACGCCTGGGTTGTGGGCCCATTCACTCCCCATTCACTCCCCATTTGACATGTAGATATTGTCATAAGATAATAATTTTCCTGCATGGCATAGATATGTAGATAAACTTACTTGCCGAAACACTGCCGTAGTTTTGGCGATGGGTTGTCATTTGCACATCAAGTTGCGTAGAAAATATTTACCTCTGGCCATGCTTCGCTCACGCAGCAAATTGTAAAGAAGTAAACAAATGCATTCTGTGAGTTTCATGTCTTTAGATTTCACCAGCCTAGAAACGTCTCTGACCGTGGATCAGAGCCATGCATCGCCGTCAGGCTGGCCGCACGCGCGCAGTCCTACTCGCGATCCTACGCCTATGCTACACTGCCTTCTTGGATGTATGCACTTAACAGTTTAGCCTGTCGGCGGAGCGCCGGTAAAAGCGCCACTAGAGGCCGTCTCAGAGTCATTTCAGAAGCATTTCATCTTAAAAGATATACAGGGTGATCAGGAAAAATTGAGCCAAATTTTATTGACTTGTACCTCCCAAACGAGATGTCACAGAGGCATAATTAAATCGGCAATTTGGAGCTTATTTAATTCTTTTTCAACCTATATATCTCTCGAGCAACACAAAAGTAACCATCAGTTGCTTTGCAAATTGTAACTCTCTATTCTGACCCGACGCCACAAGCTTTGGCAGTTTTTCACTAATCTGCTTCAGCTCCCGACGGAAACGAGTCATCAACGGACCCATAGTATCAGCCTCAAAGTTTTCAGCATGGAAACGAGGCATCAACGGACCCATAGTATCAGCCTCAAAGCTTTCAACAGACCCATAGCATCAGCCTCAAAGTCATCAACGGACCCATAGTATCAGCCTCAAAGTTTTCAGCATGGAAACGAGGCATCAACGGACCCATAGTATCAGCCTCAAAGCTTTCAACAGACCCATAGCATCAGCCTCAAAGTCATCAACGGACCCATAGCATCAGCCTCAAAGTTTTCAGCATGGAAACGAGGCATCAACGGACCCATAGTATCAGCCTCAAAGTTTTCAGCATGGAAACGAGGCATCAACGGACCCATAGTATCAGCCTCAAAGTTTTCAGCATGGAAACGAGGCATCAACGGACCCATAGTATCAGCCTCAAAGTTTTCAGCATGGAAACGAGGCATCAACGGACCCATAGTATCAGCCTCAAAGTTTTCAGCATGGAAACGAGCCATCAACGGACCCATAGTATCAGCCTCAAAGTTTTCAGCATGCATACGGGACTTAAGCAGAGCCCAAATGTGTTCTATATATGTTGGTTTTGTGGCGCTACAAGTGGGTTACCATTTTTACAATGACCGGGATTTCCATTTCTTTCAGTGCTTCAGCCCATTGCCTTGGTCAGCCTGGGGCCATTTTAAAACGTCTCTTATCTTGTTTTGACATTTGTATCGTCAGTGGTGACTGGGACTCGTTTTCGGCGTCTATAGCACAAGTCAGCTTTCTCTTCATACTTTTTCTGATGCCGGAACGGCAAACACCGAATTTGAGTGCAGCCTATCGCTGCGAGGTACCCTACTTTGCATGCATTTACCCCTTGGGGTAAATGCATGCGCAACGCCCATCCATGCATGTAAATGCGGCGACGCCCATGTGTCGCATGACTTCCTTGCTCGGTACTCATTCATTTGGCCTTCCTGTCACTTTCCTTGTTTGTCTGTTTTCTCTCAATGTATCACCTTTATTCATTGTCACGCGAAATCGGACTGTCGCTAAAATCGGCCAGACTCCTCTCCAGTAGGTACTCTCTTCTCCATGGTGTCACGGACGCGTTGCAGATAAGGACGTGTTCAGTTGCGGCGGGCTGGCCTGTAGCCCGGATGTGCGGCAGACGTGTCAGGAAGGGACAGCAGAGATAGCTGCTTGCACTGACCACACAGACGCCGGCGACAGGAAGATGAGGCGGCGTCAGGGCAGGCCCGGAGGTGGGAGACGGGAGGGGTAGAGGCTGTACTGTGCACCAACAGCCGGTCACACAGGATATGGAGCAGACGGCGGCGCGGCAGCGTCCGGCCTCCGGGTCATGTCACCCTCACCAAGGGCAAATTCGGCCTGAGGAGGAGCCGGAGTTGTCTTGGACGGATTGAAAAAATTAACCCGCCATTGATAGAGAGGGCCGAAAAACGTCCCCCTGAAGCAGAGGCGTACCCAGGATTCACTCCGGGGGGGGGGGGGGGGTAATTTTTGATCAGGGGGCATAAGGTACCCCAACCCAAAAACAAATCAACGGATTTGGCCCACTATACTTTATTTTTTTTTACCAGGGGGCCCCAAGGTACATCCACAAAAACTCGCCGTATTTTGCCAGGCCGGCCAAATACGGTGAGTTTGTGTGGGAATACCGTGGGCACAGGCCCTATTTCGTGTACTGATGCACTAGCCAAGGGGGCCAGGTCCAAGACAAAACATAACGTGCTGCTGCGCCGTCGCGCTGCATTTGACCGAAGCTCTGCTACCAAATCTGGTAGTCATATTTCACCAAAAATACTAAAAAAGAATAACAACATATTGCGATTTTCGAATCTCCTAGTTTATAACTATCAATTTAATAATAAATAACAAGCACTTTGGCTTATGACAATACGTCCATTCTGCACCTTCAAATGGTTCCGCAAACTTGTACGGACAGTCAGTACAAGATTTTGGAGGTTCGCCACCTTTTACGGACACTCTCCGTACTGTCCGTCGTGGTGGCGACGTCCATGCATGTGTCGCATGACTTTCGTAGATTTTATACGCATGGTGGCCTTTTGTGACCTGACCTTGACTTTTAGATTTTCCAACAATCTCAATTTTGCTCATGCGGGAGGTGTATTATCCTTTTGAGGGCACTTTGGGTGACAATAGTCTCAATCGAATGCATTGGATGGAATGTATGGCCAATACACTAACATATATCTCAATTTCGACATTTCACCTAAACTTGACCTGGAATGTTACCTCACCTTGACAATTTCGAGTTGGCTATAGATGTGCAAGATGGAGCGCTTTCGAATGCCGCCTTGCGCGTCTCGCTGCGACCATTAGTTCGGAAGATAACCAGATGGGGCGTTTCTCCCCCCAGCCACTGGTGTTCGACTCAGACCTCAGCAATGGCGGGTTAAAGGATGGGATAGAGGTTGCACCCATGGGATAGAGGTTGACCTTGGAATTTTTTTTACCAAACACGATTTGATTATATCTTTTAGTACAATTTCTTTTTATATTGTCAAAAATGGCCTTATATCGCGCCGATTCAGGACACAAGGCCGTAAATTTGTATTGTTTATCAAAACTATATGCATACTCTCTGAGTCAGAGTCCTGACGTCACGCGAATGTAAAAAATGGTTCAGCCAATCAGATTGGAAAGCAGTCGCGTAAGGATAGACTCGCATTGGAGATATGCCAACCGGCGGCCGGCGGTTCGCTTGCTAGCACTAGCTGCAAGCTGATTGGATGATGGTATAGCCTCTGCCCGGCCTAGAACCAGTACAACATTCTTTCGCCAGCACCGCATTCCTTCGCCAAAAATGGAATATATTCGGCTGGAGAGTCTTTTCAGTCAAGAAAACTTGCAGATAGGGGTTTCCCAACACGGGCTACAAAACTGCTATCTCAGTTTAAAACTAATGTTGAAGGTTAACTATTTCCTTGGTGCAGTATTTATGTGATGTAGTCGCCACCTCTCTGGGTGCCTAGTGTAGATCTGAGATCTGGCGGAATACATTTTGTCCATAACTGCTCAGACTGACGTTGACCTCGGTGAAACGACCCGGGCCGGACGCTGCCGCGCCGCCGCTGGCTCCGTCCTGTGTGGTCGGCCTCCCCTCCTCCTCCCACCTCCGGGCCGGCTCTGGGGGGCCGGGCGGCTCAGTTGGTAGAGCGTCGGACTCGGAATCCAAGGGTTCCGGGTTAGAGACTGGTTACTGGCGCAAGTCATTCGGTTCCCCGCCCCGGAGGAGGTGGTTCTCCTCCCCACCCCCGGCGGCATATAACTATAGGCTGGACGACTGGGTGGGCGAGAACCCCTCCCCTCCCCCTCCGCCCCAAAAAGGCTGGCTCTGACGCCGCCGCCTGTCGACGGAGGCATTGTGGTCAGTGCTGGGAACTATATCTGCTGCTGCTTCCTGGCTGGTCTGCCGCACATCCGGGACAGCTCGGCGGCAGCTGACCACAGCCTTATCTGCAATGCTGACTCACGTCTCTCGGCCGTGTCCAGCCCGGCGGCAGCTGACCACAGCCTTATCTGCAATGCTGATTCACGTCTCTCGGCCATGTCCAGCCCGGCGGCAGCTGACCACAGCCTTATCTGCAATGCTGATCCACGTCTCTCGGCCATGTCCAGCCCGGCGGCAGCTGACCACAGCCTTATCTGCAATGCTGACTCACGTCTCTCGGCCATGTCCGACGGAGCCTGGATATAAAGCAATGCCTTCTATTCGTGGCGTCGCCGAGCATTTTTGAGTGGGGGGTCGGCTGAAAATCCGAAGAAAAAAATGTACCCCATTTTTTTTCGCGTATTTTTTTGGGGGGCGCTCAGGATGTACTCCCTTTTGGCGGATTCGAGAAAGGAGATCATGTACAATTAAACAAAACTTAATTTTTATGTTGGCACGCATGAAGGCCTGGCAATTTATATGGGGGACTAAAAGGACTACAAGGACTATGTGTTACTACCACATGTGCTCCTGTACCGTTTCATATTTCAAACCTGTTTTAGCTCTGCCAGTGCGCGCCCGCTCGGTCATCGCCCAAGAAGATGTTTTACTAGTAGAATATACATTATTTGAATAATACAATTGATGAGCCCTACATTGAGATGAGTTGTGATAACTATTGAAGAAAAGTTGTAATGTAAGTATCTGTAGAAGTCTTTTTTTTCCATTTTTTTTAATGTAATTTTTTGTTTGTTGCTGGGTAACAATACCAAGTCAATACCACACTTTATTGCCAGAACTGATAGCTCATATTTCCTCATTTTTATAGTGAATACAATCCAGTAGCACCATAATTATTATTCAGTAAAGTTTTCAGATACCACAAGTTACTAATATTATACTCTAAACCAAACCAACTGAACAAACTAACAAACTACAACCAACTTTTTAGTTGTTCTGGATCCACCAGTGATTGCGCGTCGATACTTGTCCACAGATTTTGGGGACATATTTTGCCTATGCCGATTTGGTTGGCGTCACGTCAGACGTTTTTACCGCCCCTGCCCTTCACATTGTCTTCAACTTCCGATTTGGTTGGCGCCACGTCAGACGTTTTTACCACCCCTGCCCTTCACCTTGTCTCTGTACGGAGGAACTTATTTGTCAAATGCTTAGACAAGCATACCGACCAAATCTTATGGTATTTGCGTGTCTACTTGGCTGGTGAATACTTGCAGGTGCGAATACTTTAACACCACTTGTAATAGCTGAAGGCCAATTGTATCACTGTTGCTTTGTAGTTAGTGCAGTGCTTCACTTTAATGACATTCCCCGGCGTCATATCGTGGCTGTATTGTTTACAGAGACGGGTTTCACATTACAATGAGGTCGCCATATGGCTCGGCTACCATATCGTAACATGCCGCTGTTTAGGCGTTGATCCTGATTACATTGACAGTCAAACAGCAGTACATTTGGTAAAATGACCAACACAAAGGGGAACGTCCGATAATCGTATCCAGACATGGTCAGACGGAGACAAATAGATCACAGCGAATGAGACAGAGGCAGACAGCGATAGAGGAATACAGAGACAGAGACAGACAGCGATAGAGGGATACAGAGGCAAAGACAGACAGCGATAGAGGCATACAGAGACAGAGGCAGACAGCGATAGAGGCATACATAGACAGAGACCGACAGCGACAGAGGGATACAGAGACAGAGGCAGACAGCGATAGAGGGATACAGAGACAAAGACAGACAGCGATAGAGGCATACAGAGACAGAGGCAGACAGCGATAGAGGCATATATAGACAGAGGAAGACAGCGATAGAGGAATACAGAGACAGAGACAGACCAACACACAGACACAGAGAAACACAGAGACAGAGACAGACAGCGATAGAGGGCTACAGAGACAGAGACAGACAGCGATAAAGGAATACAGAGACAGAGGCAGACCAACACACAGACACAGACAAACACAGAGACAGAGACAGACAGCGATAGAGGCATATAGAGACATAGGCAGACCAACACACAGACACAGACAAACACAGAGACAGAGACAGACAGCGATAGAGGCATACAGAGACAGAGGCAGACCAACACACAGACACAGAGAAACACAGAGACAGAGACAGACAGCGATAGAGGCATACAGAGACAGAGGCAGACCAACACACATACACAGAGAAACACAGAGACAGAGACAGACAGCGATAGAGGCATACAGAGACAGAGACAGACAGCAATAGAGGCGTACAGAGACAGAGACCGACAGCGATAGAGGGATACAGAGACAGAGGCAGACAGCGATAGAGGCATACAGAGACAGAGGCAGACAGCGATAGAGGCGTATAGAGACAGAGGCAGACAGCGATAGAGGCATACAGAGACAGAGGCAGACAGCGATAGAGGCGTATAGAGACAGATACAGACAGCAATAGAGGGATACAGAGACAGAGGCAGACAGCGATAGAGGAATACATAGACAGAGGCAGACCAACACACAGACACAGAGAAACACAGAGACAGAGACAGACAGCGATAGAGGCATACAGAGACAGATACAGACAGCAATAGAGGCGTATAGAGACAGAGGCAGACAGCGATAGAGGCATACAGAGACGGAGACAGACAGCAATAGAGGCGTACAGAGACAGAGACCGACAGCGATAGAGAGATACAGAGACAGAGGCAGACAGCGATAGAGGCATACAGAGACAAAGACAGACAGCGATAGAGGCATATAGAGACAGAGGCAGACAGCGATAGAGGCATACAGAGACAGAGGCAGACAGCGATAGAGGCGTGTAGAGACAGAGGCAGACAGCGATAGAGGCATACAGAGACAGAGGCAGACAGCGATAGAGGCGTACAGAGACAGAGGAAGACCGACACACAGACACAGATAAACACAGAGACAGAGACAGACAGCGATAGAGGCATACAGAGACAGAGACAGACAGCAATAGAGGCGTACAGAGACAGAGACCGACAGCGATAGAGGGATACAGAGACAGAGGCAGACAGCGATAGAGGCATACAGAGACAAAGACAGACAGCGATAGAGGCGTATAGAGACAGAGGCAGACAGCGATAGAGGCATACAGAGACAGAGACAGACAGCAATAGAGGTGTACAGAGACAGAGACCGACAGCGATAGAGGGATACAGAGACAGAGGCAGACAGCGATAGAGGCATACAGAGACAAATACAGACAGCGATAGAGGCATATAGAGACAGAGGCAGACAGCGATAGAGGCATACAGAGACAGAGGCAGACAGCGATAGAGGCGTATAGAGACAGAGGCAGACAGCGATAGAGGCATACAGAGACAGAGGCAGACAGCGATAGAGGCGCATAGAGACAGAGGCAGACAGCGATAGAGGCGTATAGAGACAGAGGCAGACAGCGATAGAGGCATACAGAGACAGAGGCAGACAGCGATAGAGGCATACAGAGACAGAGGCAGACAGCGATAGAGGCATATAGAGACAGAGGCAGACAGCGATAGAGGCATACAGAGACAGAGACAGACAGCAATAGAGGCGTACAGAGACAGAGACCGACAGCGATAGAGGGATACAGAGACAGAGGCAGACAGCGATAGAGGCATACAGAGACAAATACAGACAGCGATAGAGGCATATAGAGACAGAGGCAGACAGCGATAGAGGCATACAGAGACAGAGGCAGACAGCGATAGAGGCGTATAGAGACAGAGGCAGACAGCGATAGAGGCATACAGAGACAGAGGCAGACAGCGATAGAGGCGTATAGAGACAGAGGCAGACAGCGATAGAGGCGTATAGAGACAGAGGCAGACAGCGATAGAGGCATACAGAGACAGAGGCAGACAGCGATAGAGGCATACAGAGACAGAGGCAGACCGACACACAGACACACAGAATACAGAGTCAGAGATAGACAGAGAAGCGGAGACAGTGACATGTACAGATGGGGAGAAAGAGACAGAGGGATACAGAGGAGTGGAGACAGAGACCGATAACAATCGCGTATACTTTACGGGGTAATGCAATGGAATGGGGACAGCACTGGAACAGGACTACAAAGTGACAAACAGGACGGGAATGTGACGGGAACAGGACGGAAATGTGACGGGAACGGGAAGAGTGCGTGACGGGAATGGAACGGGAGAAAATGTACGGAATCGGAAACAGCATCGGGACAGGATCGGGACGGAATCGGGACGGGATCGGGACGGGATCGAGACGGGATCGGGACGGGATCGAGACGGGATCGGGACGGGATTGGGACGGGATCGGGACGGAATCGGGACGGGATCGGGACGGGATCGAGACGGGATCGGGACGGGATCGAGACGGGATTGGGACGGGATCGGGACGGGATCGGGACGGGATCGGGACGGGATCGGGACGGGATCGGGACGGGATCGGGACGGGATCGAGACGGAATCGGGAACGGGATCGGGACGGAATCGGGAACGGGATCGGGACGGAATCGGGAACGGGATCGGGACGGGATCGGGACGGGATGGGGACGGGATCGGGACGGGATCGGGACGGGATCGGGACGGGATCGAGACGAAATCGGGAACGGGATCGGGACGGGATCGGGACGGGATCGGGACGGGATCGGGACGGGATCGAGACGGGATCGGAACGGGATCGGAACGGGATCGGGACGGGATCGGGACGGGATCGGGACGGGATTGGGACGGGATCGGGACGGGATCGGGAAAGGGAACGGGATCGGGATCGGGATCGGGATCGGGACGGGATAGGGACGGGATCGGGACGGGATCGGGACCGAATCGGGCCCGGCACGGGAAAGGGGGACGGGAACGGGGGACGGCAACAGGGGACGGGACGAGGAACGGGGACGGGGGACGGGGACGGGGACAGGGACGGAGACGGGGCGGGGACGGGGACGGGAACGGGGACGGGGACGGGGACGGGGATGGGGACGGGGACGGGGACGGGGACGGGGACGGGGACGGGGACGGGGACGGGGACGGGGAGGGGACGGGGACGGAGAAGAGGACGGGGACGGGGACGGGGACGGGGACGGGGACGGGGACGGGGACGGGGACGGGGACGGGGACGGGGACGGGGACGGGGACGGGGACGGGGACGGGGACGGGGACGGGGACGGGGACGGGGACGGGGACGGGGACGGGGACGGGGACGGGGACGGGGACGGGGACGGGGACGGGGACGGGGACGGGGACGGGGACGGGGACGGGGACGGGGACGGGGACGGGGACGGGGACGGGGACGGGGACGGGGACGAGGACGGGGACGGGGACGGGGACGGGGGACGGGGACGGGGGACGGGAGACGGGGACGAGGGACGGGGGACGGGGACGGGGGACGGGGGACGGGGGACGGGGGACGGGGGACGGGGACGGGGGACGGGGGACGGGGACGGGGGACGGGGGACGGGGGACGGGGGACGGGGGACGGGGGACGGGGGACGGGGAAGGGGGACGGGAGACGGGGGACGGGGACGGGGACGGGGGACGGGGACGGGGGACGGGAGACGGGGGACGGGGGACGGGGGACGGGGACGGGGGACGGGAGACGGGGGACGGGGGACGGGGGAATCGCCGTTTTACTTCGCTTATCTGGGGCGGCATGACGTCACTTTTTGACGTCATCACCAACAAGAAACGGTAAGGCGCAGAGGTCTCAAAATCTCAGAATCGTGATCGGACCACTGGATTACCCTAGAGGCCAGTTTATGTCGATATCTGAGGTGATGGTGCAGCTCAACTGTTTGAGCTGGCGTGGAATGCACCCATGGGAAATATGCCTTATACTAAATGGTTCAAAACAGATGCGAGGAAAAGACCAGCAACAAGTATAAGAGATATGTGTCGCAATATACCACAGTAAACATTTCCCACATAATAGCATATAACACTATATACTAACACTCGTCAGCATCACAGGTCATTTGGCGGCTTACCAGGCGCAGCAATGACCCCCCCCCGCCCCCCCCCCCCCGAAGGCCAGGCTCCACCCCCCCGCCCCCCCGAAGGCCAGACTCCTTGTAACTACTCTTTAAGAGCTGCACCGCGCAGCAGTGGTGGTGCCATTGGAGGCTTTCGGCAGGATCCGTGAAGTGGAGCACCAGCCGGGGTCAGCTCTACTGGCTGGTGATGCGGCACCACACCGGGACAGAGGGACTCCAGGCCCCCGGCCGTCCTGACCTGACCACCTACTGCAACAGAACAGGCGTTCCAGAGTGAAAGGCACATACATACACTGTCAACAGTTCCTTAATTACACAGACAAATATAATTACTCTCAGGGCACTAACAGACACCATAGTTACAACATTGACATTGTTAGTTAACATTGTTAGTTAACATTGTTAGTGAACATTGTTAGCTAACATTGTTAGTTAACATTGTTAGTTAACATTGTTAGCTAACATTGTTAGTGAACATTGTTAGTTAACATTGTTAGCTAACATTGTTAGTGAACATTGTTAGTTAACATTGTTAGTTCACATTGTTAGCTAACATTGTTAGTTAACATTGTTAGTGAACATTGTTAGTTAACATTGTTAGTTAACAATGTTAGTTCACATTGTTAGTTAACATTGTTAGTTCACATTGTTAGTTAACATTGTTAGTTAACATTGTTAGTTAACATTGTTAGTTACAACATTGACATTGTTAGTGAACATTGTTAGTTAACATTGTTAGTTAACATTGTTAGTTAACATTGTTAGCTAACATTGTTAGTGAACATTGTTAGTTAACATTGTTAGCTAACATTGTTAGTTAACATTGTTAGTTAACATTGTTAGTGAACATTGTTAGTTAACATTGTTAGCTAACATTGTTAGTGAACATTGTTAGTTAACAATGTTAGTGAACATTGTTAGTTAACATTGTTAGTTAACATTGTTAGTTAACATTGTTAGTTAACATTGTTAGTTAACATTGTTAGCTAACATTGTTAGTTGACATTGTTAGTTAACAATGTTAGTTCACATTGTTAGTTAACATTGTTAGTTCACATTGTTAGTTAACATTGTTAGTTAACATTGTTAGTTAACATTGTTAGTTAACATTGTTAGTTAACATGGTTAGTTAACATTGTTAGCTAACATTGTTAGTTCACATTGTTAGTTAACATTGTTAGTTCACATTGTTAGTTAACATTGTTAGTTAACATTGTTAGTTCACATTGTTAGTTAACATTGTTAGTTCTCATTGTTAGTTAACATTGTTAGTTAACATTGTTAGTTAACATGGTTAGTTAACATTGTTAGCTAACATTGTTAGTTAACATTGTTAGTTAACATTGTTAGTTCACATTGTTAGCTAACATTGTTAGTTAACATTGTTAGTTCACATTGTTAGTTAACATCGTTAGTTCACATTGTTAGTTAACATTGTTAGTTAACATTGTTAGTTAACATTGTTAGTTAACATTGTTAGTTAACATGGTTAGTTAACATTGTTAGCTAACATTGTTAGTTAACATTGTTAGTTAACATTGTTAGTTCACATTGTTAGTTAACATTGTTAGTTAACATTGTTAGTTCACATTGTTAGTTAACATTGTTAGTTCACATTGTTAGTTAACATTGTTAGTTAACATTGTTAGTTAACATTGTTAGTTAACATTGTTAGTTAACATTGTTAGTTTACATGGTTAGTTAACATTGTTAGTTGACATTGTCAGTTACAACATTGATAAAATCACCTGTTATAGTTTTGTCAGTCACACGCCATTGCAGGACAGCTAGTATACCTGGTGCCGATGCATGTGACTTGACGTCCGGTGAGGGCGAGTGGGCGGCTGCTGAGACGTCGGACCACCAGAGCGGCCTTGGAAGTCGGCGGCTCAGCTGCGCCACAAACGCACACCCGCCGTCAAGCTGGAAGTAAAATAGAAAGTGAAAATGAAAATGAAAATGATGTTAGTAGCAATTCCAGTGTGCATTTATGTAAACGTTTTAATGTAAGGTAGAACAACAATGTTTTGCTTAATGCGACAAATATGAGATAGCGAAAACTTCACCGAGAGAAGGACCCAAATCAACATAGATTTGCACAGCACTGGCGGGTTTGGTTTCTGTCAAGACGAGATCAAAGTTTCACTGCCCCTCCCCCTACCCTACCCCTTCCACATATCATGAAGCTCCTACGTCCCAACTCTCTACCATCAAACTCTACGTGTAAAATAATCCATAAAACGTGTGTCGGATGACCTTAGTTTAATTCTTGTCAATGGTGACCTTAGTGACCTGACCATGCAATGCTTACCTGATTATTACCTTACCTAACCATGACCTGACCTTGACCCTTGCTTATGTTTAGACCTTTGCTCTGGGAGCGTATCTAGGTATTATATCTATAGAGCAATTTTAACGTCTAATGTTCGCAATCCGAGGCATGGGATGGGGAGTATGGCCGATGTACTTGGTTATCCAATTACCTCGATTTGGATTTTGACCTGAACATGACCTGGCACGTGACCCTAATTCGAAAGTTACGAGAATGTGTTAACCCGCCATTGACTGGGGGGTGGGGGGGGGGGGGGGGTGTTTAACACCCCCTGATGAATTTTCGCAATAGCTGAACAACTAATAGCGCTATCAACGTGAAACTTTGGGTACCTTCTTATAAATCATTGTTACGTCTTGTGTGC
Organism: Chirona hameri; assembly: GCA_036785665.1. Taxonomy (NCBI): domain Eukaryota; kingdom Metazoa; phylum Arthropoda; class Thecostraca; order Balanomorpha; family Balanidae; genus Chirona; species Chirona hameri. The sequence continues at coordinate 623 of JAXIVJ010000122.1, read as the reverse complement.
AAAAATGAAGGAATTTCATCATTTTTTCTTCTTCTCGAGTTATATCGAACGTCACTCCACACGAGTTTTACACCAAAATCAGCTAAACTTTGCCATACCGTACAAATGCCACATTTTAAGAAAAATGCAATAAAAAACTTTAAAAGATAGCAAATTGCAAGGGCTTCAAACTGGCGATCTCGGATTTCTTATTCAAATTTTGCCTTTTGACACCTAAAGACTAAAAAAAAATTGGGGAAAATTATCACAAAATCAAAAGTTTCTCAAATATTCAAAAAAACCGGAAGATATGTCAGAGAACCATACCTAGGCAACTGCTATACCAAATTTCAAACATATGTCTCCATTTATGACGGACTTATGATATCTAAAGTATGGGTAACTCATGACGTATATATGAGTTACATATATATATATATATATATATATATATATATATATATATATATATATATATATATATATATATATATATATATATATATATATATATATATATATATATATATATATATATATATATATATATATATATATATATATATATATATATATATATATATATATATATATATATATATATATATATATATATATATATATATATATATATATATATATAT